>JABUQX010101352.1:0-40000 GCA_015478945.1 Trachelipus rathkii | reverse complement strand
CGTAAATTACTAATTATAATAATTTCATTAAATTTTTTAATCAGAGGAACCGAATTTCCTAAGCTAATTATCATACTTAATAAATAAAATACAATAATTTTTAAAATGGAGATCTCCAGTATATAATTTTACCTATAGACTCAAGGTCTTCACAAAATAGATATTTTAAAAGATAAATTTGAATATTCCTAAAAATACCACGTTACAATTTTCTTCCTCTTAAAAGAGAAAGTTTTATTATGTGTTTTCACGGAAAATCCTTTGAAGCCCGTGTTACAAATATATTCTTAAAGTTTTATTTACAAGTTCAACCTTCTTTCCCTCCCAATTTTTTTGGGGGGATAAGAGTAAGAATGCTGGGGGATACCCACATCCTGATACATCGTAAAGTTTATTTCCAATACACAAGATTCTTATAACTACTCTATTACCAAAAAGAAATCTATCCGCCTTCCCATTATTTTATAACCTCATTCTGCCGCCGAATTACAATATATTTTAATTAATTTTTAATAAAACAAAATAATTATAAGATCACATTTGCACTTACAAAAATTACTTTCGATGATGAAAATAAACCATATGTGAGAATGGAGAGCTTTGAAAGACAGGCAATTTTGAGCTTTAACTTGTTACAGCATAGAGGCGAATTTTGAACCCTTAATTTAGTTTCAGAATAAGGCGGAAGTTTCTTTGGGGTTTTTTTTTTTTTTTCCCATTTTTTTTTATTTTTGCTCTTTTTTATCTTAGAGGCTTTTTTTTTTTTTTTTTTTTTTTTTTTTTTTTTTTTTTTTTTTTTTTTTTTTTTGTTGTTATTTGTAGACTCGCTTGTTATCATTCAAATTTTAGAGTTTAGCCTACCGCGTCGGGTAACAGGAAAAGCCATTCAGATGTTGAGTCTATAAAAATTTTGTTTATTTTTCACAGGCGGTGAGGGTATCTTGGGGGGTATTCTTTAATTTTTCTTCCCCCATTTTCTTCCTCCCAGTCAGAGAGTTGAACATTCGAATTTTTTTTTTTTTTTTTTTTTTTTTTTTTTTTTTTTTTTTTTTTTTTTTTTTTTTTTTTTTTATTTTTTTTTTTTTTTTTTTTTTTTTTTTTTTTTTTTTTTTTTTTTTTGTAACGACTTATTTTCTTTTAAAAATAAGAAACTTTCTTCACGTTATCACTTACGTTTTTAGTATTATCAATATTGACTTCAAGACTTACTGTTTTACTAACTTCACTTGGGTTTAGATAATACTAGCCACTTGCATTATCACCGTTACTTATTATTATTATTCTTATTATCTGGCCCTTTTTATCACAAGATTGCAATGACCGATTGTCGTCTGTGTTTCACCAAATATGACAGGCGAGATGATGCAGGTAATTAATTTAATTAAACATAGAATTAAATCCCTCACCCCCTCGGGTACAATAATTAATAGATGGAAGGTGTATTCAAAAGATTTTGATGTTATTCTTTTATTAAATATTCTTTCTTATTATAAGAATTATCATCGCAGATCATATAGATCTTTTATTTTATATAATAAATAAGGATTTTGTCATTGACAGTTCAAGCACATTTTCGTGAGCACTTGAATCCAAATATTATATACATTTCATTTTCGAACAGTTTGCAGAGTGGGGCATATAATAGAATGCCATGTTCTCTACTAGGTCTATTTCACCATTCTTTATAAATTTTATATCTGATTATTTCACTGATGAATCAAAATAGCGTATCAAATGACACTTACAAGAGATCTTATTATAAGAACATTAATTATATTATAACACCTTTAATTTTATTATAAAAATAATATATTTTGTGTGCCAGGGCAATGCCCTGGACACGTCTTTACGGCATTGATGTCGGATGCCTAACTGGCGTCTTCCCTCCTTTGGCTTCAGATATCGCCGGGAGGAGAAAGAACTCTTATTGGTTGCCTTAAAACTTTAAATAATATAAACAAAAAGAATAAAAATAGTTAGGTGTGTGATCTTATAAGATGTAAGCCATTTTACCGTACATAATAATACACATAACGTCAGAGATGCTTTGTTTCTACTCTCATAATAATAGCTTTTGTTTTATAGTACGGTAGCCCGTACATATATATTATATATATATATAATATAATATATTTATGATATTGCAAGCATTTATTATTATATATAATATATATATATATATATATATATATATATATATATATATATATATATATATATATATATATATATATATATATATAATATATAATATAAAATATACATATTATGTATAATATATATATATATATATATATATATATATATATATATAATATATATATATATATAATATATATATATATATATATATATATATATATATATATATATATATATATATATATATATATATATATATATATATATATATATATATTATATATATATAAACACTATATATATAATATATATATATTTCGTGCAAGCATTTCATTTTTTCTATTATATCAATACAACACTCGACACCGTTTTTTTTTTTATTTAAAATAAAAATATTAAAATATTTGAAGCTTTAAAAAATGTTATAACGTTTTTTTTTAAATATATATATATATATATATATATATATATATATATATATATATATATATATATATATATATATATATATATATATTATATTATTATATATATATATATTAAATATATATATTCTATATATATATGGATATGTAATCTATATATATTTAGTATATATATATATATATATATTATTATTATATATATATATATATATATATATATACAGGGTTGCGGAGCCGGGAAACTTTTTTCTTGCTCCGACTCCGGCTCCGGCTCCGGCTCCGGCTTCTGCTCCATCATTTTAAAATTACCCGGCTCCGACTCCGGCTCCGGCTCCGGCTCCGGCTCCGGCTCCAGCATTTTAAAATTACCCGGCTCCGACTCCGACTCCGGCTCCAGCATTTTAAAATTGCTCGGCTCTGACTCTGGCTCCGGCTCCGGCATTTTAAGATTGTTCGACTCCGGCTCCGACCTCTAGTTATAATTCCTTTTCCATTTACAAATATGAAATCATTAATTCTCTGTTACAAAACTTTTATGGTATGATGAAATTGAATGTTTGTTAATGACATCTTTATTAACTTAGAATTAAAAACTTAGAAACAGACACATCTACATATAGATCTATTTCTTTCTTATCAAACCAGAATCTTTGCTTTATAATGTTAAGTGAGCTTTTATCTTTATCCTCTCATAAATTAATAAGAATGGATCATCTTGTTGTTTTTCACTTATCTGTTTATAATCAATCCTAATCGATTTTTTCTTATCAAACCAGAATCTTTGCTTTATAATGTTAATTGCGCTTTTATCTTTATCCTCTCGTAAATTAATAAGAATGGATCATCTTGTTGCTTTTTCACTTTATCTAGGTATATAATCGATCCTATGACACTTTTTTATAATTTCATGATGCGAGTTTATGCGCATTGGTAACCTAAAATTTATTGATTTTAATCCAGTTTCAATTTTATCCTAGTTCATGATCGACCTAATCCGTGTCCCGCGCACGATTTGCTTTTCTCCATTTATCTAAACTGACTCTGCATTTCTATGCCTATGCGGCTCATTCATCTTGGAATTTCCTTCTTGTTATATCAAAAAATTTAAGGCCTTCTTTCCCGTTTGGAATTTGACGAAGTATTTGTGGAATGTTTTTCTGTGGACTTTAAAGAGACCAGATCTTTTCTTTTTTCAGAATTTATGGTTTTGGCGCGTGTGGTTTTATTTTCCACATTCTTGTAGACCATCTTTAAAGCGTCTTTGGTCGCATTCTACAATTTCAGCGTTTGTTTTCCGGTCTCTGATAGGGACACCCACAATGTTTGAGAAACGAATCGCATTTTTCTGTTTCTATTTCACTAACGCTGTGAATTGGAATGAGAGAGTTGCTGCCTCCTCCCCACATCGTCCATGGTTACAATGTTATTTCTTTCCGTTTTCTGCAGCAATGCTTGTTTTGTAATAGATATCATAGTAGAGGAAAATTGATCTTGCTTGTGATTAAAACTTCTTAAGCATACTGATAATACTCAGCAGATTTAATTTGTCTGATCTCGCCTCGCATTTGATTGCAGGGAATCATATTAAATCTATTGTTCATTTTGTTATTAAAAAACTCACGTTATTGGCGTATGTATTGTTATTTGCCTCCTGACACCAGATTAGTTGACTTTAAAGACTTTATTTAAGCACACAATAAGCAGCTTGTTTGGATAGTCATATTTTCCTCTCTATTTGCCGGTTTAAATGCTACTGAAAGAAGGCAATAGCGGAGATTTCTACTTCGTCGCGTCATGATAGCGCTCGCCACAGCTTTCTGCGCGTTGCAGTGTATTTATAGATTTTATTGACCTGAACTCTTAGGATAAGTCAATGCAACAGGCGTGTTTTTTTAGCGGTGTTTTAGCGTCTTCGAAAAACTTCTCTGGCAGGCGGGGGCATTCCATTAGTATCCGCCGCGTGGAGTAGTTTTTCCGCCGTAAGAATGCGGTTAGAGGTACAGTTACATCCGATAAAACAAGCAGAGTATTTCGCGTAGAATCCTATTCATTGCCAAGGAAAGCTCTCAAGTTCTCTAATCGTTTTTGGCTTGTAATCTCTATTATATCCTCCACTTATCAAAAATTGGGCCTAACACCATTTTTATTTATGGTTTAACCTAGATAATATATCTCATTTTCATCTATCTTGAAATTTTCAGGATTTCAAGCCCTGATATTACAAGCGTATTGAAGCGCTTTAGCACCTTTTCAAGTATATTTTTGTGTTCTTCATTCGTCTCTATATGAATTAAAATCTCATCCATATACACATATACACGTGACAATTATTAATATCCTGCAGAAGGATGTTTATCATTCTTTGAAAAATAAAAGGAGAGTTAACATACCCCATTGGGAGGCAGGTATACGTGTATATTCCCAGGTTACAGGTGATAGTTAAGTATTTTCCTTTCCGGGATTTGCCAATAGCCTTTACTGAGATCGATTTTTGAGAAGTATTTGCAACCTTTCAATGTGAAGATTGCATCTACAAGGTCGGCAGACAGAAGTTATCATACTCAGCCCTCTTATTTAGCTCTCAAAAGTCTGATATCAGCCTGACTTTGTTATTACTTTTTTCGCGAACAAATACTGGGAAAGCTCAAGGGGAGTTGGTCCTTTTTAGCACCCCCGTTGCAAGCAAACTATTAAATTCTGACCTAGTTTGCGAGTATAGCGTATGACGTATTCTTTTTGGCCTCATTCGGATTGCTGGACCTTTTATATTAGCTTTATAAGGATAGGCTTCAGCCAACTCTTGTAGAAATCTTTCAGGTATGACAGCATTATCTTCGTCTGTAGTTATATTTCCTTCTTTATTTATTAGTGCAGTGCTGGAGCCGCGGGTTTTTCCTTTATATTTTTCAAAAAAATTTGCCCACCTGTCTTTCTGTTTTCTTTTTATATAATTATTCTCGGTCATATATGGGTTGAGAAAAAGTTTTTTTTTATATTTCATTATTACACCATCGTTAAAGAATAGTGAACTATTAGGAAAAGGACTAGAATTGAGAGGAAGGTTTTCAGTAGGAGACAAAGGGCCTCGAGAAAGTTCATGCACATGCACATTTCTAAAATGTAAATCTCTTTTTAATTTTATAGTATGATTAGTCAATGGATCAATTAAAATATCATGTTTGAAATCTATACCAAATCCATTACGTCTTAAAAACGGAAGCCCCAAGATATTAATTTTTAAATTTGCAACATAAAATTTATCAATATATTTCCTATTTAAATTTATATTAATTTGTGAAGTTATTACATCATAAATGTCAATTTTACTATTATTCGCGGCTAATATATGACCTATATGCTTTTGCGCTTTGCAATTGCATCCGCTGTTGCAATATTGATCTGACTCCTAGAGTCGATCAAAAGAACTTTTTTTATTTATACTATCAAAAACTTTTTATAGCTTCGGGTCGGAAATCTCGCAAGGTCTCTCCCCATCCTTAGCCTCGTTAAAAATTTGGTTTTGAACGTTCAAGCATTCCTCATCTTCCCCACCCTTAAATGCTAAGTCTGGTGAGAAATTTGCAACATTTTCCTGACCTTCCACTATATCATTTGCAATATGAAAATTATTAAATGAAACCATATTAAAAAAGGTGTACCCAGCATGCATCGGGTTTACAAGTTTTACAGAATTTTCAATATTTACATTACCGTGATTTTTGAGATTCGACCTTTTTATCTTTATTCTGTACACTTTCATTGTTTTTAATCACATTTTTATTATTGTTCATATTACTGTACAGAACAATGTCGGCATTTTTATTAAAATATTTAAACACTGTCTTGATCATCTGCAAGAAAAGTAAATTTGCTTTTAAGCTACTTATTTGTATTTAATATTTTTATTATATATTATTATTATTATTATATAGTATTATTATTATTATTCATTATGATTATTATTATTATTATGTATTATTATTACTACTAGCGAATTTTCCTATATTATTATTTTTTTTCTTTTGTCAAGCCTCCTGAAAGTGAAATTTCTATCCAGAAGAAATTTTCTTAAATATTCTTGAATAAAATAAACAATTGATTTTATTTAGTACCAGCTTCTCGTACATGTCGGACATTTCAAGAATAAATTTTATTTTTAATATTGTAAAACAAAAATTTTATAAATAAATTTCGTGGAAAAACTAATAACAAAAATAAATAAATAAAATAATAAATTTAATGTGCAAAAAAATTTGTTTCATTTAAAAGATGTCAAAGAATGGACAATTTCGTTATATGTTATGTTTTCATTGCGTTTATGTTTCCTAAGGAGTAACAATATCCCCTAGTCGCAATCATAAAATCTTTTTTTCTGATTATGAGTGAGAGAAGCCCTCTTTGTTATGCTGTATCGGATTTTTTGGTGTTCTTCTTTCTAAAATGTTGAATATTTTGCTCGGCTTATACTTTTGTTGCGACATTCTCATGTTGAGGGTATTCGTTGGATCGACTATAAGAGCGTTACATCCACTTCTAACATCTGAAATCGCGTACCAACGTTACTACTCCACCATCGAAAATCGCATTCACGGAGTAGAAGAAGCACTCGAGCTCAGCTTTCAATGGCTTATAGTACCATGCTTAATATAAGCCTTCTTCCCGTCTTTTGATTTAATATGCTCTTTTAAAATTAGAGAAAATATTTTTCTCTTTCATCTTTTTTTTCTGACTGATATTTTCAGTTTTATAATAATACGAGCTGTATCCGTTTTCATTTTCATTCATGGTATTGGAAAATAATTATTTAGTGTTCTTTATAGTTTTTCTATAATATTAATTGGGAAATTATTGTTTATTAAATTCTGTGTTATTCTTTTTCTTTATCAAAAAGGTTCCAATCAGACGATATCTTAAATGGCCTATGAATAAAGTCTTTTATGGTAGCAATTTTGTAATTTAGAGGAGTGAAAGAGTCAAAATTCCAGTATGTTCCTTTATCTGTAGATTTAAAGTAGACACTTCTATCAATTTTTCCATCCTCTTTGATTTTAATAATTAACATTCTAGAAATAATGTAGTTATTTTTTGTCTTTCAAAGTAAATTTTAACCTGAGATCTTCTAATTTCTGTATTTGACTCTTGAATATGTTTGGAATCGTTAACATTACCCCATAAGTTCGTTACGTAATCGAGATGTAAAAGAAATAATGCATGGGCCGTCTTTCATTAAAAATTTTGTTCTACTGATAACATGTAGAAATTCTGCGAAAGTTGATCCTAAAGGTAATCCCATAATAATTATAATTGATATGCATTTTCTTTTAGAGGAAAGTGGATTTGTGATACCAATGTATTTGGTAGGATGGAGGCTAGTAGACGCACTCTTTCATGTCCGTCATCAATGTGATTTAATTTGAATATTGCGTTTACCGCGCTAAGCCAGCTGACGACGCCATATGGGTCGAAAGCAGGGAGTTGGCTTGATGTTAAGTGGCTATAAGTCTTTTGGGGAGACTTATTCTCTCTCGGACGCTTAGGTCGCGTCCTTTGGCGCGAATTTGATGATCGCGGTGACTCAAGTTGTTCTGGATCAGAGGAGGAGGAGTGAAAGTCCTCTTCTCTAGGGGAAGGAGCAGGTTGTGGGGGAGGTGACTTCCTATTTCCCTTTCCCACTGTTGTTGGGGAAGCTTTTGCCCGAGTCGATTTGAGTTTAGCAGAGAGTTTCTTTGTAGCGACCATCTTTTCCCGCTCAAAAGAATGGGACTTTGTTTAACAGTTTGGGCAATTTTAAGCCTTAAAAGTTCATTGAAATCTTTGATTCAAGCGTCATTTGTGTCGCGCCTTGAATTCTTGTTATGCCGGCTCTTCTACTGTAACGGTTTTTGGCACTCTGATACAGATTATTGTTTTTATTTTAGTACTTTTTTCAATATGTTTATTATTTTTCACGTTTAACAGAAGGAATGTTTTTCCGGCACAGATTTTAAAACACTTTTTTTTTTTTTCTCAAATTTCTGAGTTATAGTCACAACACATTTATATATATATATATATAGATATATATATATAATCTTAAAAATCTGTTGAATGAGAGTATTCTATACATAGAACATCCATGTATATAAATATATATTATATATATATATAATATATATATATATATATATATATTATATATATATTATATATATATATATATATATATATATATATATATTATATATATAATATATCTAATATTATAATATATATAGTATATATATATTATATATATATATATCTATATATATTATAATATATATATTATTCATGCTCTTTCTTAACTTTCTAGGCCACAAGAGTGCCTATAAGCTCGGCGAGTTGACAATTATTTTCACACACACACAACTCGCTCCACTACTTCATGACACGCACACCATTTGAATTTAAGCCCCTATTAGAAGTAGATATTTTTCTAAAAAAGGCAATCAAATGTCACTCTAAAGGATACACTAAAGATTTGAACTGAGATACGCGAGCCCTTAATTAATATATAATAATCAGTTATCTCTGTGTGAATGAAAAAGATTTTATAAATTTAGTCATTTATTAAAACAATTGCAATATAGAAATATTATATCAAACAAATGGAAATAATAGTGCCGAATAAAATCGGATATAAGCAGATATTTGACTAAAAATCTCGCAACATGTATCAATGTTAATATATAGAAAACCCTGTACACAATCTAAAGCACATCTCACTCGGGACGTAAAACAGTTCATGTTTTAGCTTGACCCTTGTTTCTTCGATGCAGCCAGTGCATTTCCAAATCTCTTCTGCCACCTCCCACTTGGCGTGTGAGTGCCTCAACAGTTTTCTATTCAAAATGATCCTATTTATTACAACGGTTATTTCAAATAAGTTTACCAATGACTTTCATAGATGTGCTTAGGAGGTATGTAAGTCCGTCTCGTTCCTAGATGCACATCACTCTATGACACACATGCTGATGCCTTTCATGACTGTCCTTAACATCTTCATGATATATCTGCATAGTTGGTGACTTTGGAGGATAGAAGAGATGAATGACTCATAATCAGTTGTGAAGCAATTGATTATTATTACTTATTCATATTTTCTACACCCCTTCTGATTTTTACAACAAATTTAAAAGAAAGCAGAAGTAAAAACAGATGAAAATACTGCTCGAGAAAGGGCAAAGAACTACAATATATAATTTTAATAATACCTCTTTAACAAACGTAGTTTGTTCATGCATTATTTTCTCATATAATCGTCTCTCCTCTTTTCTTCTCAAGAGACATTCTTTATAGTTTCTTACTCCCTCTTTGCTTTTTCATTTATCATTTTCAGTTCTTTTATCTGGGGAAGATTTAGCAAGGTTATAAAAGATTTTCACACTTCGGAGGTTTTTTACTACTATCTTATCACCCTTGATCAGATGAGCATTGTTATTTGTTATTATTACCCACCTTATAGGGTCCACTATATTTGGTTCAGTTTCCGACATTTACTGTTGATGTTTTTGACCACATAAATTTTGCGTCTTTCAAATTTCGGGGCATAAAGACGTTTCATTCTGTGTCGATTAGTTCTATTTGAAAGAGATTTGCATCAATCTGCGAGTTTTTTTATATAATTCTCATAGGTCATAAGTCTGTCGTCGATTCTGTATTACTAGAACCCATACCTGGTATGTTTACATTTGGCCTATGGGATCTGGCTCGATCTAATGCAGCTTTCTAAGATGGGAGCCTGTCTGAGAGCGAAAAGCGCGAATGGTAATACATCTAACCATTGTTGGCCTTTCATTTCCGGCTCTATACAGATTGCTCTAATGCAACTTTAACAAGACTTATATGAATTGCTCAAAATACCCCATTACTTAAAAGGAATAGCCGCGGTGAGTGTAGATGGAAGGGAACCATTAGACGGCCCACACTCTCAAAAAGTGAGAAGTCCAGTTGGCACCCTTATCTGTCACAAGATGATCAAGCACGCCCGTATGAGGGAATATCTCATGATTAAAGACTTTCACTATTGTTGCTTATGTTACATCTGTAGGAAAAACGCCCGATGTTAATGCTGTAGTACCTATCGATGAGAGTAACTGGTATATTATATCAGTACAAACGGTCAATTTCTCACTATTCAGCAATTTAAGAGTCTCAAACTTGTAACTTACTTCTTTGTAATTTCCTGTACGTAGGGTTTATCTTCTCACTACTTTGCTCCTGTGGCTTGAGACATGTTTGACCAATATGTTTTAAATCATTTTATGCATACTTGAAAAGACAAATTTCGGCTTTATCTTTGTACGGTTCGGGTTATTTTCAGATGCCTTGTAAGGCACAATATTTTATTATTTTATCAATGCAATATTCAGGCAGTACCACTCGTGCAAAGTTTAAAGACACATCTACATACAGATCTATTTCCTTCTTGTCAAACCAAACCAGGATTTTTGTTGTTAGGTCAAAGTGAGCTTTATCGTTGATCACACGTAAAGTTAATAGGAATGGATCATCTTGTTGGTTTCGCTTCTCTCTTGTAATCGTTCTCTTCTGAAACCTATAACCTGTTGCACAGAAATATTGGCATCTTGCAAATTCGGAAGACCAAAGTTATCAGCATTACAAATTTATTTAATTCTCTAAAGTCTGATATCAACCTAACTTTGTTATTACCTTTATCGAGAACAGGTACTGGGAGAGCCCAGGGGGAGTTTGTCCTTTTTAGCACCCCTGTTGCAAGCAAATTATTGAATTCTGACCAAGTTTGTGAGTATAATTTATGAGGTATTTTCTTCTTGTCCTCAGAAGGATTGGTGGACCTTTTTTATTGTTTTTTTTAAGGTATAAGTGTTAGTTAACTCTTGAGACTCTTTCAGGTATGACAGCATTATCTTCATCTGTAGTTATTTTTCCATCTTTGTTTATTAGTGCGGTGCTGGTATGCCGCATGTTTTACCTTTATATTTTCAAAAATTTCTACCTATCTGTCCTTCTGTTTTTCCTTTATATAATTATTTTCAGAGCATACCATGGGTTGAAGAAAAGTTCTTTATATTCTCATTATACATCGTTAAAGAATAGAGAACTATTAGGCAAAGGAGTAGGATTGAAAGGAAGGTTTTCAGTAGGAGACAGGGTCTCGAGAGATTTCATGCACATGTTTAAATGAAATAGATATAGAAATAGACAATTCAATTTCAATAATAATTCGTACATGAGTTATTAAAATAAGCCAAATCCATAACGGTTTAAAAAGGGGAGTCCCAAGATGTATTTTAAATTTGCCAAATAAAATTTAATCAATATATTTCGCTAGTTAAATTCTATAATCAATTTCTAAAGTTCTTACATATAGAATGTCGAATTTACTATATTAGTTGCTAAATATGAACCTATAGCTTTTGGCTTGCAACTGGCGATCATACGGTTACATATTGATTTGACTCCCACCAATCGATTAAAAGAACAGTTTTGTTATTTATTACTATCAAAAACTTATATAGCTTCGGCGTCGAATATCTCGCAAAGAAGTATCTCCCCATCCTTACACCTCGTGAAATTTTATTTTGAATGCTATAGCATTCCTCATTTTTAGTACTTTTAAATGCTGAGTCTAGTGAGAAATATGCAACACATTTTCCTGAACTTCCACTATATCTAATTAGCATATGCAAAATTTTAATGGAAACATATTAAAAAGGGGTACCCTGCACGCCGTGTTGTGTACAAGCTCTGCAGGCATTTTCAAATGTTTTACCTTACCGGATTTTGTGATGTGACCTGTTGATCTTTATTAGGTATACCATCATGGTCTTTAATCACATCTTTATTATTGTTCATATTACGGTAAAGAACATTGTTGGCATTTTTATGTTGTCAAATATTAACACTGTCTTAAGTTATAGCATGATGCATGTCTTTATTACCAATATTTTTAAGTATTATTTGTATCAACATTTTTTATTATTATATGATTTATTATTATTATTATATTATTATTTCATTTTATTCATTATTATTATTATTATTATTATTATTATTATTATTATTATTATTATTATTATTATTATTATTATTATTATTATTATTATTATTATTATTATTATTATTATTATTATTATTATTATTATTATTATTATTATTATTATTATTTTGATCTTTTTTCAAGCCTCCTGAAAGTAATTTCTTTGCACAGAAGAATTTGCTAAAATTATTCTGAATAAAAAAACAATTCGATTTAGTATAGTACAAGCTTTCGTCCGTACACACTTCGACATTTTCAAGGAATAATTTTATTTTAAATTTAACAATGTGATGAAATACATTTCGTGTAAACTAATAACAAAAATAAAAATAAAATTATAAATTTAAAAAGAGACAAAGTAACTTACAATGACTTTTTGTCATTTAAAGATGTTCCAAAAATTGGACATCGTGTACTATTTTATTTTATCATTGTTTTTTTTCCTTAAGAGTAACGATTCCCCTAGTCGCAAATTTCATAAAAATCATTTTTTCTTGTTATGATGGAGAAGCCCTCTTTATTGCTGTTATCGGGATTTTGTGGTGTTCTTCTTTAAAATGTTAAAATATTTTGCTCGGGTTATATACTTATGTTGCGACATTCCCATGTTGAGGGTATTTTGTGTATCCGATATTAGAGGCGTTACATCCACTTTCAGGACATTTTAAAATCGGTAACAACGTTACTACTCTCCAACATCCGAAAGCGCTTCACGATTGAGAAAGCACGAGCTCAGTTTCATGGCTTATAGTACGATCTTATTATAAGCTTCTTCCGTCTGTGCTTTAATATGCTCTTTTAAAATATTTTAATTTGTTCTCTTCATCTTTTTCTGATATATTTCAGTTTTATAATATAATACGAGCTTATCGTTTTATTTTCATTCATGGTATTTGTAGTAAAATTATTTTAAATGTTCTTTATAGGTTTTTTCCTTATAAGGCTATACTGGGAAGGTATTGTTATTAAAATTCTGTATGCTTTTTAATTCTTTATCCAAAAGGTCTCCAATCAGACGGATCATCTTCAATGCTCGATGAACTAAAGTCTTTATGGTAGCAATTTTGTAATTTAGAGGAGTGAAAGAGTCAAAATTCAAGTATGTTCCTTTATCTGTAGATTTAACGTAGACGCTTCTAATCAATTTTCATCTCTTTAATTTTAATATACACTAGAATTATGTATTATTTTGTATGTTCTTCAAAGTAAATTTTAAACCATGAGATCTTCTAAAATTTGGATTGACTCTTGAAGTATGTTTGATCGTAAATATTACAAGGTGTCGCTACGTATCGATGTAAAAGAAATATTGCATGGGCGTTTTCATTAAAAATTTTGTTTTCTACTGATAACATGTAGAAATCTGCGAAAGTTGGTCCTAAAGGTGATCCCATAGATACGCCATTTTTTTGAATATTTGTTTTACCATTGAAGTTGAAAGGTGTTTTCGTGGTACATATATAAAGTAACCTTCTCAGAATGTCTTCTTCTACGGACGGCGGTGGTTTTATGTCATGATGATAAACATTTTCTAATATTATGTTAACATTTTACATTAAGCCATTACATTAAGCCAGCTGACGACGCCATATGGGTAAAAAGCTGGAAGTTGGCGTGAATTTGATGATCGCGGTGACTCACTGGTTCAGAGGAGGGGGAGGAGGATTGAAAGTCCTCTTTTCTCCTAAGGGAACGAGTTGGTTGTGTGGGATGTGACCTCCTATTTCCCTTCCCAGTGTTGTTGGGGAAGGCTTTGCCCGAGTCAATTTGAGTTTAGCAGAGAGTTTCTTTGTAGCGACCATCTTTTCCAGCTCAAAAGAATGAGACTTTGTTTAACAGTTTGGGGAATTTTAGGCCTTAAAAGTTCATTGAAATCTTTGATTCAAGCGTCATTTGTGTCGCGCCTTGAATTCTTGTTATGCCAGCTCTTCTACTGTAACGGTTTTTGGCACTAAGATTACAGATTAATGTTTTATTTAGCACATTTTTATTCATTAAAGTTATTTATTACTATTTTAATTATTATTATTTTGAGACACAGTTTTTAAACACTATTTATATATATATTATATATATATATATATTATATATATATATATATATATAAATTTTTAAGATAGTATAATTTTAATACACCATTAGGAAGTTCTCTAATGATGTCAAGTTTAAAAACCTCTCTAGACCAACCTGATTCATAACCTTTTCTGAATTGATCATCTGTCCTAAACACTCTCACATAATCACATACTTTAATACTGTATTATCTTTTATTACACTTGTTTTAGCAGTCTTCGATTTAGGATTTCTCTTCACCATCTCTAGAGGACCTGTTATAAGAGTAAGCTAAGTCTTTTAGTATATTTATGCATTGAAATGTATTCATTTTCGTAAAGCATTTATGTATTCCTTCTATAATTTTATAGTTTAATAAATGGGTATATAAGCAGATAAATTGACTAATAAATCTCGCAAATTATCAATAGTTAACTATATAAAAACCCCTGACACAAGCTTAAAGCACCATCTCTCGGGGGGTACGGTAAACCAGTCCCGTTTTAGCTTGGCCCTTGCTCCTTGCGGATTCAAGCCAGCTCAATTCAAATCTCTCTGGCACCTCCCACTTGGGTGTGCGGTGCCCAACAGTTTTCTATTCAAAAATGATCCTATTTATATACAACCGGTTATTTCAAATAAGTTACCAAATGACTTTCATAGATTGTGCTTAGGAGGTATGTAGTCCGTCTCGTACTAGAAGCACATCACTCTTGACACACATGCTGTGCCTTACATGGCTATCCTAACACCTTCATGATACTCTGCATAGTATATATATATAGATATATATATATTTATAATATATATATATTAATATAGATATATTATTATATATATTATATATATAATATATACTTATATATATATAGATATATCAGAGCACCTGAGTTATCACGAAGTAAATATTTTCGTGCGAAGATAGACACCTCCCGAAAACCTCCAGTGCGAAGTATTCCTGCACACTTAGGAAAGAAAATTAAAGACTGCTGAAAAATTAATCTTTTTATGTATGCTGGGATGAACACTTGAAGACATGCTCTCAGCAACAACTGAAGTACTGCATGTATATATATAATATATATATATATATTACTATATATATAGTATATATATATAACTATATATATATATATATATATATGATATATATATATATACATGGGCGTAGGCTGGGGGCAGGGGGGCACTTGTCCCCTCTGCCCCCCCCTAAATCTTGTCGAAAAAAAATTATAACTATATTATGTTAATGATTGAGTTTTAGGGTTTAATTAGAAGAAAAACTGAAAAAAATACATCAATCGATGGATAATGAATAGTAGTAATTACTAATTATAACGTATTAAAAACGTATTATATGATTTTTTCTAAAGTTTTAAGGTGTTTTCCTTTTCATATCTTAATTCGACTAGCGTGTGCTTTTATACAGCTGGTTCATCTGACATTATCTCGCTAAGACATTCTCCATATGTCGATAGCATTGGGGTCTGCAAAGCTGTTAATCATCACTGAGAGAGTACCCGTTGTATTCAGCTGAAGACACACATCAAAAAAATAATTGCAGGAAATAAAAGAAATATTACAGCAATTTGAAGACCATAATTTTCTGCCGGACCCATGGACTTTACCTTTAAGAGGTAAAGACCTGCATGAGGAATTTTTGAAGACCCTGATTAAGCTGCGATAGAATGCGGTGATGTAAAATTAGAAAGAACATATTCGAAGGACAGAAGCAATCCGTCTCGCGACGTCTCCTATGATTCAAAATGAACTGATCAATTTGTGTGGATTATCATAAAAAAACATAATTGTCGCGCTTGCAAAAATTTTTTTTGTATCTACTCCATATGGCAGATGAAACTGCGATATTATCAGGGCAACAACAATTATCTATAGCATTTAGGTTTTTGATCTTGAAAAAAGGACTGTTCGAGAAGAATTACTGGCCGCTGTAAAGTTTCTTGAACCATTGCCAAAACGATTGATTTGTTTTTAGAAAAGGTTTGAAGCCGAGACTATGCGTTGGTCAAGGGTACGACAGCTACGCAGCATTGGCAGGATAGAACATAGGGTTCGAAAGAAACAGAGGGAAAAATATGAAAAAAAGATTATATTTTCACTGTGTAAGCCATCGGCTTAATTGGGTCATTAATGACCTAAACATTATTCCGGAAATTTTAAATACTATTGCCACAATAAAAGACAACTTTTTCAGAGACTCCAACCTTAAAAGAAAATACATTCCCAAACTTGCCTAAGCTTTGTTGCAACCTGTTGCGACTCACAAAATATCATAGTAATGCTAGTTTTCATAATATAAAAATGTTGAGGCAACAATCAAACAGAAAAACAGCTTTTCTATTTTCTGTTCGGCAACAAGACCCAATTTCATTAATTACCTCTTCCGTAAATAATCCAAAATTTTGCTTTGGTTGAAAACCATGTTAGCATTAGGTCAAAACAAAAATATTTACTTAAGCAGTACTCTGATTCATATCCAAAGAATTTGAAGGTTGTCAAAGACCAATTCAAAATTGCTGATGCAACTAAGTGCTATCTGCTCTTATCCGTCAATGTTATACTGCTGAGTTCTTAGTAGAACTTGCATCACCTAGAAAGTACAATCTCAACAACATAAAGCAACATCATCCTGACTGAACTTCTGCTGATATTGGAGCGTTCTGTAATTGTGCCTGTACTCATTTGTCACTCCATTCATCATCTTTAGAGACCAGGTTTTCAGAAAAACGTGCTAGCATTTTATCTTTTACATTTGCATCCGTTTCTTATGTTAGGTGCACCCGTAGGCAGTTTGTGAGAAAGTAAAATGTGTTTCAGAGTTTTATGATCTTTGATATCAAAAAATCATACCGAAACTGACTTATGGTATACCTTGTGTCTGAATAAAAAAATGGATAAGCAAAAGTTGAAGACTTGAACTTACTGAAATTATTAAAAGAAGCTGACCCCTTTTCCTCAAATCAAAACAACTGTCTGATTAATTGCAATAGTTGCTACCGTGTTCAATCACTCATTGAAAAGTCTTTCGGGCACTCTGCGAAGAGTAAAGACTTGGCTAAGAAAAAACATGAAAGAAAGACAGCTCTAATAGACTATGTAGGATGGAAGTCATCATAAAAATTAGTACAGTGTAAAAAATGACGAATTGGAAGCAAAATATAATGCGAAAATTCGCTGAAATCAAGGCGTCTAATGCTACGTTTAGTTTAATATTAGTTACACTCAGACTCAGCACTAGCCAACACCTATAAATTACTTATACGTTTATCAAATTAGGCATTTTTATTTTTATTCACCTCATGACACAAAATTTATTAAAATTACAATTGTGTGACTGGTGCTATATTTATTTTATAATCGAAGTAACTTTTTTATCCTGTGATAAGATACACTCACACTTACGCTTACACGCACACACACACATACACAAAGCCACACCACACACACACACCACACACCACATGTAATATTATATATATATTTATTATAATAGCCTTATATATATATTATACTTTATTATATCTATATATATATTATTAATATATATATATATACAATATATATATATCATATTATATATATATATATAATATATCGTATTATCATTATAATATATATATATATATGTTATTATATATATATTATATTATATATATATATAATATATATATATAGTATATATATATATATATATATTATATACTATAGTATGATAATATATATATATACTCACCTTTGCCCCCCTAAGAAAGTCCTGCTACGCCCATGTATATATATATATATAATATATATACTATATAATAATATATTATTAAAATATATATATTTATCTATATTTATTCAAATACCTGTTTGAATTATTTTTTCGTGAATGGTGGTGAATGTGTTAAATTGATATATCACCCACCAACTACTACCTTGCAGCCATCAGTTAAAATAATGTGATATATATAAATAAAATATATATATATTATATTATGATTATATATATATATATTATAATATATATATAATACTATATCATCACCACCTGTCTCTCCAAAAGACTGGGGGTAAGGTGCGCAACATGCACCGGAAGCAGAAAAGAAGGAGAAGAATATGAAGCAGGTTGAAAAGAAACCCACCCTTACCGCCTTCTTTATAGCTTTTAGTGAGGACTTGTCGCAGTCAGAAAATCCATCCCAGAGCTTCACGGGACCGTGACAGACCCTAACATAGCATCTCGTCAAATGTAGAGCATTCATTTCTTGGCCCAGTGGGCATACCATACGCACCCTCCAACAACCCCGCCATTCATCCTATTATACACCTTTCTGCATCTACCAAACTCACATTTCTTTCTTCCAGACATTCCTTTACTGACTTAATCCACTTTTTCTACGGTCTCACCACTATACATCCGCTCAACCAATCGACTATCATAAATCCCTTCCACATGACCAAACCAACTTACGATATTTTAATTTATTCTCTCATTTACCCCTTTCTTCACACCACGCAACTCTCTAATACGTTCATTCCTTATTTTATCAATTCTTCTCACACCTAACACGTCCTAAGATTGTCATCTGAACACATTGTGTTTTACGATCTATACTCTTATTCCAACAATAGTCTCATACTATACATAACACAGGCACACAACGTAACCTCATGCTAAGACCCTATCACACTTCAAGACTTAATCCCTTACATCCCTCACCCAACACATCATCAATGGCCCACCACCTTCCTGCCATTTACAATTTTCCTGCTACACTCCACCAATCGTTCCCTTTTCATCAAACAATATCCTAAATATTTAACTCAGACACTTGTTCCAGGCTGCTCACTACGAACTTCACACTGAAACTTCCTCCTCACAACAAACATTACTATTAACTACCTTACTTCCAAACTCTCTTTTCTTAAATACCTCCAAATCTCCATTACCAATCCTCTCAAACTCTTACCGAATCACCACACAAAACCAGATCATTCTGTATAATGTAGGACCACCCCTCACTTCTCCATTCTCCATCATTTAACACCATCCCCCATCCCCTCCCTCTAATTCTTCATAACCCATCCATATACAAAATTGAATAAACCAAGGGATTCAGACTTAACTGCTCCACTCATTATTATATATACCATCACAATCGACTCCATTTATTCTTACAAACGCCTTACTATCATGGAGATAGTGAGAGAGTGTTGTATCAAGCTTTAACTCTCGCTCATCACACTATTGACTATTGCAATATCACAATAGCACAATAGGAATATTGCTCAGGTGAAAAAACAGGGCAACCGGATGATTATGAATTATAAACTTTCTTTAATAGTCAGTCAAATAACAAAGTGGAAAATGGGTATTCAAACGAGTACATCTGACGATGTCACTTGGTCATATGGGTAGAAACGAAATAGATGTCCTCCTATCAAAGATGATGCGACATCTGTAAGACTACCGAAGAACATACCAATTCTTAATTATCGATTTTCAGTTTCAAAGGACGTTGTGACGTTACTTTTGTAAAAGATAAATCTTTAAATTTATTATAATATAATATAATAAATGAATAATAAATATAATATAGAATAATAATAATAATATAAAATAAGTAAATTAATAAAATAAAATAATAATATCCCTCAATAATAATAATAATATAATAATAATAATAATAAAATAATAATAATAATAATTAATAATAATAATAATAATACTATAATAATAATGATATATATATAATTGGAAGGTGAAAGAATAAAGAATAATAATAATAATAATATTAATATTAATAATAATTAAAAATAATATAAAATAATAATATATATTAATAATAATAATAATAATAATAATCATTAATAAAATAATAATAATAAGAATAATAATACATTAGATAATAATAATTAATAAGAATGATAATAATAATAATTAATAATAATTAATTTACAAATATTCTAATAAATTATACATAATAAAAAAATAATAATAAAAAGATCATGAGTTATAATAATACTTGACTTGCTTAATTAAATTTAATAATGATCTATTTTAAACATTGAACCAGCTGACAATACAAGCAAATGTTTTCAAAAAGTGTCTGGTTGTTGAATTCTGGCTGAGTCAAGCCGTTATTTTATATAACGAGTATTTATAATAATATATATATATATATATAATATTATATTAATAAATATTTCGTGTACTGTATATTAGTATATATATATTTATATTATATTATATATTATATATATATATATATATATTATTATATATATTATTTATTTATATATATATATAGTATATATATACTAATAATATATATATATAATATATATATATATATGATTATATATATGATTCTGATGTCGTTCAAAATTTACATGAACCTTATTTAATATTAATCGTAGGGTTACTGCATGACTAGCTTATTTACATTTTATTTATCTAAGTTTTTTATTTAACGGTTATATTATTTACAATCAAACATGTAGATATTTCAGAAACAGTTCACCTTACGAACGAAGTTTTTTTTTTTTTTTTTTTTTTTGTTTTAACAACGGGGAAAACAGTGAATCGCTACGACGGTAAGGCCTTATCCATGGTTCAAAAATAGTATCTTATTATTATTTTTGTTCCTTCTTAATATTTTTAATATTTTATAAATGTGAACATCGCCAATATCCGTTGTGTAATTACATGTTTGATATTTTTTATTCGTAATCCGTAAATCTATAATTCAAAATTTATCATTCATAATTTTTCATTGATTCTAACAACTCTAGAATATATAACCAATTCTCGTCTTGGGCACATCATGGCCCTGTTTCAATTATTAATTTTGGAAAATTTCTGAACTTGTTTTTTAGATACAGAAATTTGAATTTGAGAGTGTCGAACGTAAGACAATCGCAATCCTCCACAGATCAAAATTGCAATTACCATGTTCAAGGATCAAAAGGCCTTTATATATATTTAATACTAGATGTTTCCTTTCGTTTTTTGTACTGCTCTTTATTCATATCTTATCCTACCCAGCTCAGTTGCTTACTCGGCTAAATACGCGTGAGTCGAGTCGAGCAGCAGGAGTGCTTGAGCCGATGGTTGTAAGCGTTGTCCAGGCAACTCTCGGCGTCGACTGTTGGCTAGATGTAATAGATCTTTCTGGGTGTTATATTAATTTTTCTAATCAAATATTATTTAAAAAAAAAAATTTTTTATCCAGCATCCCGGATCCGCTCCGACGTAGGATTCTGCAAACTTTGTAATATTTTCTCTCACTCTTCTTTTCAATAATATAATTGTTCAGTGATAAAAAAAATAGATTTGTTTTTGAAAAATTATATCCGCAAATCCGTCCCCGGCTTTCGGTAAACTCAGGTCCCACACCAAATATTGGAAGTTAGTCTGCAGCATCCCAATACTCATTAATGGGTGGAAACCTTAGATATAGTGAAACGGGACCGCAGCAGGAGCTCGAATTTTAACGCTTCTGGAGCAGGAGTCGGAAAAAAGTCGTAAACCGGACTTGAAGCGGATATTCTGGGTTGCGGTTGAAATATTAAAATTTTTTTCTAAATAAATAGTATTATATTTTCAGTGAAAAATATGCATCCATTACCAAGGAGAAGTGCCGGGGTGTTGCCCTAACCAACGCCGGTTCTCATCGGCTCGAACCGGCGCAGCTCGGCGAGCTCGCCGGGCCTGGCACTTCTGCTCCCTCCGAGTTAAGTTTCCGCACTATTGTAGCTCGTAAAGGTAGCTGCCAGCTGCGTGTAAATTTTTTCCAAGACATATTAGGTTTTTTAAGTAGGATGAATATAAATTTTCTTCGCTAAACAACATACCAATTGTCATTTTAAAATGAGACAATTTTCAAAAGATATGTTGCATAAAGCAACGTAGACGGAGCTCGGAAGCCTCGGACCAAGAATGCTGCGAGAGCGTCCGGCTTCAGCCCTATTCTCCGCTGCACACTAAGCCGGGTTCTGCCACCAATGGATAGAGTTCATAGATTCAATGCTATTTTTCTTCAAAGATAATATTTTTACAATAGACAGATATAAAATTTTCTTATTACCTAGAACAATTAAAGACCAAAAGAAGTAGCTGTGCGGTTTATAAGAAAACAATATTGACCGGCCAGAATAGCCATCCTAATGTTTCAAATAAGGCCAGAAACCAACTTAGTCTGAGCCGGAGCGAAGCCGGAGCCAGAGCCCGGCGAACTCGCTGGATCCGGCTAGATGATCTGACTTCCGAGCCCTCCGGGGCTGAGGGATGATCGGACCCGAAGGGTCACCTTACAAATCACCTCAATTCGTTCACCCGTAGTTCTTTTCGCACGCCAGACCTATCCTTCATCGTCCTTGATATTTACGCATCACACGTTTATCTGTACTCGTACCTTTCCCTCCTAACATCAAGACGAGAAGGTCTCTTCCTACGTCCCTTATTCGCGCTCTCTAGCCCCCATGAACCCCACCCGCTCCTCCTCCCCCCCCTTCCTGTCCAACGTCTCTTCCCCCCCAACCTAATCCAGATTCCGGTTATAGAGGGCCTCGCTATTATGATAGTGGTAAAGTTGCACTATGGGGATGATTGACCGAGTCTAGCTGATCCTTTGTGGCGTAATATATTTTTTATCAAGATTCATGTTTTTCTTATGGACAAATAAAAATTGTATAAAAATTTAAAAGTATTCCGCTTGAGAGCTGAACAATTTTCATATGGTACAGAAACCTTATATAGCTTTCATGCGCAGAGCCAGCGGGCGGCCTCGACCCGGATTTCCCTGAGCTCCGCGCTCCGCGTCCGGTCCGGCCTCCGGCGCATTAAAATTTTTTATCCAGAAGCGATAAATATGGTTAGTGTATAAAATCACTATTTGTAATTACTAAGACGCTCCTCTCTCTGTGGCAATAATCATATGTTTCTCTAAAAATAATAGTCTCCATTAGAAAATAATTGTCACACGCGTTCGCATCGGCAGTCCGGCAATCACGGGCCGGCTACGCCCAGACCGTCCCGTCGGAGGGAATGGACTGAGGTGCCACGGATCCGTGCCTCCGGGTACTATATTGGTTTCATGTTCAAGAAATCTTATTCATGAGAAGTTAGTTTAAAGACAATTGTATATTAATATATAATGTAGAATAACAATTTTTTCTTACCGTAGAAAAAATTTAGACTTGAATGTGAAAAACTGTATACAATCCCATTTCATGGATCAGCACCTCGGCTACAGAACCCTTAGCAGGTTACTCGCGACTCGCGACGCGCTGGCCAGCGCGACTCCCGGCTACAGAACCGCTTCGAGCCGGAGTCGGAGCCGCGCCAGGGGCGGCCGCCCACGTTCGCGCCAGTACACTGTAAGGTTTACCCGCTCTATTTGAAAATATGCCACAGCACTCTTTGGTAATATATTTAGCCGTTTACCTAAAAAAATTTTGCTTTCAAAATTTGATGCCGGCTCCGGCTCCGGCTCCGTGGCTCCTGCTCCGGCTCCGGCTCCGCTCCGGCTGCGGCTCCGGTCCTAGTTATAATTCCTTGTTAACCTTTTTTTTCTAAGATATTATTTTTTTTTTTGTAGTCCCCGTGCGCGGCGAAAATCACATCTAAATGGTTTATTGCTCGTCTCAAATCATATAGCAATAATTGGGCCATTTTCAAAAGTTAGTGCCAAGTAAGACTCTTGCAAACTTTTGATGGAGCGGCCACGATAGTGTCTTCCCCCTAAGAAAGAATGCACTCGCTTGTAGCGGTGAAAAAATTAGCCCTGCCGAGAACCGCGCAGCCGGAGCCGCAGCCGGCAGCCGGCCAGCCGGAGCCGGACCGAAGCCGCAGCCGCCGGGGCATACAAATTTTTCAAGAAATATTGTTTGGGTAAAAAATATATTACCAAAAGAAGTGCGGGACTTATCAAATTAGTGCAGAAACCTTAGTCGACCGGAGCGAAGCCGGCAGCGGAGCGGAAGTCGAGATGGAGGATCCGGGATTATTTTTTATCAGAAATCTTTTTCTATGTAAAAAAAAATTGTTATTAAAAGAAGTACTGAACAATTTTCATATCGGTACAGAACCTTAGTCCGGAGCCGGAGCCGGAGCCGGAGCCCGGAGCCGGAGCCGCAGCGAGTCGTAATTTTTTTCAAAATATTTTTTTAGGGGAAAAATATATTGCCAAAACAAGCACTGGACAATTTCAAAATAGTGCCAAAACACTTAGCCGAGCCGAGCCGGAGCGAGCCCGGAGCCGAGCAGGAACGGAGCGGTGGCATAAATTTTTCAAGAAATATTTCTTTAGGTAAAAAATATATACCAAAAGAAGTGCTGGCCAATTTTCAAATAGTGCAGAAACTTAGTCGGAGCCGGAGCGAAGGCCGGAAGCCGAAGTCGGAGCCGGAGCCGGTCCGGCAGTCGAGTTTAAGTGAATGGTATATTTTTTATTCAAGATTTTTCTAGGTAAAAAAATTGTTATTAAAAAGAAGTCTGGAACAATTTTCAGTATGGTGCAGAAAACCTTAGTCGGAGCCGGAGCAGGACTGAACGGATTTATCCTTGGTATAAATTTTTTAAAAAAACATTTTTTAGGAGAAAAATATATATACCAATGAAGTCTGACAATTTACAGATAGTGCGGAACTCTATCGCGAGGCGAGCAGGAGCGGAGCGGAGCCGGAAGCTGGACTTGGAGCCGGACCGTGATGCTGATATTTAAATTTTTCAAACAATATACTTTAAGTTAAAAAATATTACAAAATGGGCTGAAACCAATTTACAAATAGTGCAGAAACTTAGTCAGATCCGGAGCCGAGGATATAATATTCTCAAAAATATTTTTTAGGTGAAAAAATATATTATGAAAGAAGAGCTGGACAATTTACAATAGTGCATAAAATCTTAGTCGAGCCGGACGAGTATTGCGGAATATTAAATTTTTTTTTTTAATATTTTTTAGAAATAAACAAAGCCCCTGTCTGAACTATATTACCAAGAGTTGCGGACAATACAACTAGTGCAGAAACCTTAGCGGATGCGGAGCTGGAGTAGGAAACGGAACCGGATGCAGGAGCAAGTAGTCGCAGTCGGATGCTTTGGATAATTTTTTTTAGAAATTATTTTTTTTAGATAAAAAAATTTATTGCCAAAGACATGCACTGAACAATTTTCAATAGTGCAGAATCCTTAGTCGGAGCCGGATTCGAACAGGAAGTTATTGTCATAACCATCAGACAGTGAGTTTTGAGGGGAAAAATATATTTACCAAAGTGGGTAGATCAAAATTTTTCAATAGTGCATAAACCGGAGTGAGACTGAGCCGCGAGCCGAGCCGGAGCCGGATACGGGCCGAGCAAAGTCTAAATAGCATTTTCCTTTTTCATGGGAATATATATAATATATATATATATATAATATATATATATTACTATATATATATATACTATCATTATATATATATTATAATATATATATATACTTATTATATATATAATACTTATATATATATAAATACTAGATATATATATATATACTATATTGTATACTAATAAATATGTTTCGATCTTGAAATTTTATCGTATATATTTTTTTTATAGTAATATAGTAATTTTATACTCATTATATTTATATTAATATAATATATATATTATATATATATTATTATATAATATATATATATATATTATATATATATATATATATATATTATGATTATAATATATATATATTTATAATATATATATATATATTATATATATATATATATATATTTATATTATATATATATATAAATATATATATCTATAATAATATATATAATATATTAGTATATATATATATACATATTATATATATATAGATATATATATAAATAATCTATATTACTTATATATATATATATATATTATATATATATATATATATATAATATATATATATTATATATATAATATTATATAATAATTTATAATATTATATATATTAGTATATATATATATATATAATATATTAATATATATATAATAATTTATATTTATATATATATAATATATAATATTATTATATAATATACTATATATATATCATATACTATATATATATATTCAAATATTCGTGGTATTTTCATATATAATAATATATATATTATTTCATATATATATATATAGTATAATATATATTATATATATATACTATATATATCTACTGTATCATATATAGTATATATATGAGAATAAAATGTTTTTACAGTCTGAAAAGGAAAATAAAATTCAAAAAGTTTTTTCGCCGTTTTTCTTACATTATCAGGTTATTCGAAACATAATTAGCAAAGAAGTAAATTGAAAGGAAAAAAAAGTTTCTAAGCCCATGAAATTTGGTAGGAACCTTAAATAGAACATATAAACAGGTTGATGTTTTCATTCATACTCAGTTTGAATGTAAGGTGGTGTACGGGAGAAATGAATTGACAATTCAAACAATTAAAAAATATTTTCATAGACTCTCTAGATTGTCTATAAAATTTTTTTTTTTATAAATGAATTTTCATCAATTGTGTAAACATATCTTCATTATTACGCTAAAATCGTGTGTTTTTAGTGCTACAAAACATTGAAATATCTTGAAAATTCTAGATTTTATTGCCATTTTTGTGGAAGAAGTTAAAAATCCAAAATTCTTACACCCCCACAAAGTAAGTTTTTTGTTTTTATTTTTGTTTAATAGCATGCAAGCTACACAGTTATTCATCAAAGAACGTCCTTAGAAATTTATTAAATCGGATTTTTTTAATAGAGTGTCCATAAATTCACAGAATGGGGCTTCAAACCCTTGCTGGGGCTACACGTCAATTCTTTTGGGTGCCCTGGTACAATAGAACCAAGCACGTCAACATGGCCACACACATGTTTTTGAGACAAATTTGCAAAATAAGACGAAAAAAATTTCACTCGCGCCAGGAACTCGAACTACCGACAACAGCGTCGCCGTTAGACATGTACATTCGGCTCTACACTAGTCCGATCACCTCCCCAGAAAAAGAAGCATCTCGGAGAGTTTCAAACTCCGCTTCGATATCAATGCTTTGAAACTCGAACTTATTTAAACAAAGAAGGTGTTGGACCCCTACTGGGGCTACAACGGCATTCTACTGGGTGTCCTGGGTTACATGGAGCAACGACCATAGTCAAAGAACGCCGACATGCACACACATGCTTTTACGACAAATTTGCAATAAGAGAAAAAAAAATTTCACTCGCGCCAGGACTCGAACTCGACAACAGCGTCTCCGTTAACACACAGGAGGCTTCTACACTAGTCCAATCCGCCTGCCCAAAAAATAAGTCATCCTGGAAGTTTTTCAAATTTCCTGCTTTGATATCACCGCTTGAAACTCAATATTTAATCCCAGAAGGTGTTGGACCCCTTCTGGCTAACACGCCATTCTTCAGCGGTGCTCATGGGTTACAGGAGCAAACTACCAAAGTCAAGGAACGCCGAAGAAGCGCAGAAAATGTATTGTTGCCGCAAATTAGTACAATAAGACGAAAAAATTTCACTTCGTGCTAGGACTCGACCACGACAACAGCGTCGCGTTAGGACAATGCAGGAGCGCTACCACTAGTCTGATCCGCCTCCCCATAAAAAGAAGGCATCTCGGATTTTAAAATCTACTGATTCGATATCACTTGCTTTGAAACTCGCTACTTATTTAAATCAACGGAAAGGTGGTGAACCCCTTCTCGGGCTACACGGCATTCTTCACGGGTGTTGCTAGGTTACAGGAACAACCGACCATAGTCAAGAACGCCGACATGCGCCACAAGTACGGTTGCCAAATTTTCATAAGAAGTAAAAAATTTCACTCGCGCCAGATTCGACCATCGACAACAGCGTCGCCGCTTAGACAATTTACAGGAAGCTCTACCACTATTGATCCGCCTCCTCAAAAAAAAGAAGGCATCTGGAAGTTTTCAAACTCCTGCTTCGATAATCCACGCTTTGAAATCGATACTTATTTTAATACCAACAGAAGGGTGGTTGGAATCCCCTTTGGGCTATACACGATTCCTTAAGGGGTGTCATTTACAGGAGCAACCTATCAAAATTAATTAACGCCAAAAAGCGCACAACATGCTTGTTGCGACAAATTTGCAATCATAAGACGAGAAAAAATTTCACTTGCGCCAGGACTCGAACCATCGAACACAGCGTCGCTGTTAGACAATGTACAGTAGGCTCTAACACTAGTCCGATCCGCCTCCCCAAAACAAGAAGAATCTCGGAAGTTTCTAAGATCTCTGTTTAACATCAATGCTTTGAAAACTCAGGATACTGTTTTATCCATACAAGGTGGTTGAAACCTTTGGGTTACACAGCATCTTCAGGTGCTCATGGAGTTACAGACAGCACCGACCAAAGTCAAGGACGCCGGCATGCGCGCACAAGAATAACTTGTGCCACAAAATTGCACTAAGAAGATCAAAAATTTCACTCGCGCAGGACTCGAACCATCGACACAGCGTCGCCGTAGACAACTGTACCAGTAGGCTCTACCACTAGTCGATCCGCCTCCCCTAAAAAAGAAGGCATCTCGGATTTTCAAGTACACTGCTTCGATATCACTGCTTTGAAAGTCGATACTTATTTAAATCAACAGAAGGTGGTTAACCCCTTCTGGGCTACACGGCATTCTTCAGGGAAGCTCATGGGTAACAGAGCAGACCAAAGTCAAGGATCGACAACATGCGCACAACATGCTTGTTCGCAAAATATTTGCAATAATAAGACGAAAAAAATTTACTTGCGCGCGCCAGACTCGAACCATCGACAACAGCGTCGCCGTGTAGACAATGTACTTAGGCCTACCACTAGTCCGCATTCCGCCTCCCCAAAAAGAAGCATCACGAACAGGTTCAAAGTCACCTACCTCGACATCACTTCTTTGAAACTCTGTACTTATTTAAATCAATAACAGTGGTGCCAAACCTATATCATATATATAAATATGATATATATAATTATTATATATATATATATATATATATATATTATATATATATATATATATATAGTATAATATTATATATATATTATATAATATATATAATATATATATATATATATATATATATAATATATATAATATATTGCCGTCTATGATTTTTTCTGCCGTCTAAAAAATGAAAAATTTCCAAATGTTTATTTGCGTTTTCTAGCATTTCATTTTTCCTTACATGAGATATAAAAAATTCATTAAAAAAAAAACAACAGATTTTTTTTCTTCAATATTGCCATTAATTATCACTGAAGGAGCAAGTTCATAAATATTTGTTTTGGTAGATCGTAGTTGTGTCAACCATGGATGACTATTCTCGTGCAAAAATTTTGAAAGTACTTTTCAGAGCTATTGTAAAAATTTTTTAAAAAACAAAATTTTCAAATAAGGTCTAAATAAAATTTATTACCACACTTAAATTGGAGTATTTTAGTGCAAAAAAACAATTGAAATTATCTTGAAAATTAGAGATTTTATGGCAGTTTTTGTGAAAATTTCAAAAAAAAAAAATTCCTCTCTTCACCTTAAAACTGTTAAAAAAAAAAAGTTTTTTGTTTGTTTTTTTTCAGTAAAAATTAAAGATTTCCATAGTGTTTATAAAAACATTTACTTTTATCGGTTTTGAATAGTTGAGTTTTTGCTATGAAGTCTCCCCTAATTATAAATTTTCTATGATATATATATATAATATATTATATAATATAATAATATATATTATATATATATATAATATATATATATAAATATTATATTAATATTATATATTAATATATATAATATTCTGGCCTATTAAGTGGTTGGCTCCAGGAGCGAAAATCAATATTTAATGTATCGTTATTTTATATAGATGCATACAAATAGGTAAATACCATTAAAATTTTTTGGGTACCTAACCTAACCTAAGCACTAAACCTAACCTAAGCTAACCTAAGCTAACCTAACGCCTAACCTAACCAAACCAAACAACCTAAATTAATCCTAACCTAATATTAACGGAGTCAACCACTTATTAATGTCCATATATATATATATACCTCACTATATACCTATTATATAGTAATATTATATATATAATTACTATATATATATACTATAATATACTCAAGCTCATATATATAAACTATATAGTATATATATACTTTTATATCTATATATATATATATACATAATATTGTATTAAATAAAATATTATACATGTTATATTATAGTATATATATATACTATTATATATAGCTATATAATATATAATATATATATTATTTATATATATTATACTAACATAATATATAAGTAAATAAATTATATACAGTATATACTGTATTACTTAATATATATTAGTATATATATTATATACATTATTTATTATATATCTAATTAATATAATATACTATATTATACTATAACATTATAATATATATATATATATAATATACTATATATATATTATATATATAAATATATATATATAATATAAAATATATATATATATATAATATATATATATATATATATATATAGATATATAATATATAATATATTATATATATAATATATTTATATATTATAATATATATTAAACTATATATATATATATAATATATATATAATAATATATATATCAATATATATATTATATATATTATATATATTATATATATATATATTATATATATTATATTCATATATATATATTATAATATATATATATTATATATATATATATATACTATATATTATATATTAATATATTATATATATAATATAATATAATTATATATTTTATATTATAATATATATTATATATATATTATAATTATATATATATATATATTAATTATATATATATATCATATATATATTATATATATATATTTATATATATAGATAATAATATATATATATAATATATTTTAATATATATATATATATATAATATATATATATATATATATATAAATATATATAATAAATATATATATATATATATATATATATAATAATATATATAATATTATATATATATATATATTATAATATATATAATTATATATAATAGTATATATATATAATTATATATATATTTATAGTATATATATAAATTATATATTCTATATAAATTATAAATATTAATATTATTATATATATATATATATTATTATATACTATTAATATATATATATTATATACTTATATATATATACTACTACTCCCCTATATATATATGTAAAGAATATTAATCAATCACCTACATAATTCCCAAAATTTATAAAAAACTAAAGATCAAAGTTAATCGCACTGAACGAAAAAAATTCATTTCATTCAATATCTGTCAGATACATTTCATATATTCGACCGGCCGACAGATAATAATAATATAATAATGGCCGTTTTAACCCAGTTCCCAGTTAATATCAAGTAGGAAGACCCGAATAGGTTAAAATAGGTTTTTTGAAGAGAAAGGGGGTTCAAAATTCTACGGTTTGTAGTTGCTCGTGAGTCGAACCGGAGCTCACCGCTCGGCATGATACGGATTGGCGCGGTAGTGACACCCTGGCTTGCTTACATCCTTACACGGACATGCGTGTCGATGTGCCTGCACTCGATCTCAGATGTAGCAAGAAGATATCATCACATAGACCTGGCTCTCGGCGCTAATCGATTCCTGCGTCCCGCGTCAGTACAGCACGCCTAACATACATCGCAAACCTGCTGAGCTATCATCGACAGAACTCAGTTCGTGAATCCGACTATCTCTCACTCATGAGAGATACAGCAGTCGCTCTGCCGACTATCGCTCGTCTATCTAATACGACTCATCGCAGAACTACCCTGTCTATGTATCCTCACATACCGCGGCCTACCGCCCACGAGACACGTGCTCCATGCCTTATCAACTACCTAGTACTGTCATATCATCTATACCTGCTATGTGTTTTTCTCCATCACGATGTCAGCAAGCAGATATCATAATCTTAATCGTATCTGCTCGCAGCTTTGACATCGAATGCCCTACCGATTTCATGTCGTCCTACTTCGAACACGCAGACAGGCGAATCCTTTACCTATTTATTCCATTCCCAACTTAGATAAGAAGTCTTCGCCATCGCCGTCATCGCATCCTGATTCGTTAAACAAACTTACAATAGCAGTCAGTACGCTAACCTATTCCGGCTCGTTTCCGGAGGCGGCCTACGCGCGACCATCAGCAGAAAATTAAAAAATTAAAAAAAAATTCCTATTTCAGAGTACCTATATAAAAAAATTAAACAAAGATAAATGCACAAATACAACTTACAAAGTAAAATTTAAAAATTTAAAAAAATAAAAAAATAAAAAATTAAAATAAAATAAAAAAATTAGAACAAGTTATAAATGACAAAAGATAACTCTAACAAAAAAAGAGTTAGAAAACTTGAATCTCACATAGGAAACCAAAAAAGTGGACGTGAGCAATAAGTAAAATATAATTGAAATGAAAAATAAATTTAAATAAAAAATAAAATAAAAATTAAAAATAATAAAATTAAACACAAAGTATAAATGTAAAACAAAAAAAATTATAAAAAATAGTAAACAATAATTGCATGTTTCACCTTAGGAAAAAAATTATATTAGTTAACGTTTATACAAAAGAAATTGAAATTTGAAAATAGAATGTCATCTTCAACATTTAGAAAACGGGTTATCTTGGCAAGATGCAATGCAATTGACCGATATGTACATGTTAGAACAGAAATCAATTATCGTAAGACAGTAATTGAGTAATTATATTATTAAACGAGGAGTAACATTTGTCAAAGATTTATCATTAGTCCTAACCTAACTATTGTAATGAACTAAGAATAAATGACACACACACACACACCACACACACACACACACACACACACACACACACCACACCCACACACCCACCACACACACACACACACACTAACAAAACTTCATCATAACCTCGTCTAAATATCATATCCCAGACGAATAAATGCAAAACATAACAAAGTTTTAACCAACCATAAAAATTAAAAATAACAAAATTTTATTCCGAACATAAAACATAAAAATAAGTTCTATTGTATAAAAATATTACTGTAAAGTATTAGCTTTACTGATTTTAAAGCCAAAGTAAATCAGTAAATCAGTAAATTCAAACCCACCCATCCCTGCAGTCCCCTACCCATCCACCCGCTTATGATCTATCCGACCTATTGTTTCAGGTCATATTTCGAGTATCATTTTAGGATAAACAGCACCAGGTAAAGACGTATTATCTAACAAAATACCTTTTAACAAATGACCAATCTATCAAAGATACAAACAACTAGGAATTGACACTATCTTCATCAAAAGTGTCAATCGTCTCGAGTATAACGTCATTTGAACTATGAATATAAACGTAGACATTGGCAAAATTCTCGGGCAAACCTGGCACTTTACTCAACAAAAACTTAACCTAGGCTCACATTTTCTAACAACATCATCGTCAGGGTAACACAGTAATATCTTACAAAAACTCATCATTTCCTAAAAAATCAGTGTTATATTTTTTCCCCTTTGGTTAATATTTAAAACATAAGTACCTAACTTACGAGTAGAAAACAGGTTTCATTAAAACCAAGAGTATTCTAAAAGCAACCACATCACTCCCGACGAGAAAAACCCAAGGGGATGAGCCCATTGAAAGGGTGTGATGAATCCTGAGAGCGGGTAGCCCCGAAAGGGGTGTAGAGGCGGGATGCTGAGGCTGAGGCTGAGGCTGAGGCCTTACCCCTCCTTTATGCAAAGGGTACTGCCCGCTTACACCCCTTCGGGCTGATCCCCCCCTGCTCAGGATTCACACCCTTTTCATGGGGCGCATCCCCTTGGCGTTTTCGTCTCGGGGAGGTGCTGTGTTGCTTTAGAGATACTCTTGTTAATGAAAAACCTGTTTATCCGTAAGTTAGGTACGTTATGTTAAATAATCTACTATTTGACCGGAGTTGAAATTAACACTGCATTGGTAGAGAAATGATTGAGTTTTGTAAGAGAATTTACTGTGTTAATCCTGACGATGAGGTGTTAGGAAAAATGTGAGGCCGAAGGTTTAAGTCTTTTGTTGAGGTAATGTCAGGTTTGCCCTGAGGAATGTTTCTAATGTCTACGTTTATTCATAGTTCAAATGACGTTATACTCGAGACGATGAGTGACACTTTGATGAAGAATAGTGTCAATTCATAGTTCAAGATATTGGTATCTTTGAATAGCATTGTCCACCTGTGAAAAGGGATTGTTAGATAATTACGTCTTACCTGTTGCTGATCCCAAAATGATACTCGAAATATGACCTGAATCACCATAGGTCATAGATCATAGGGCATAGGGCATAGGTTAAATGAGTGCAGTGGATGGGGGTTTAATTTAACTGATTTACTGAATTTACTGCTTTAAAATCAGTAAACTAATACGCTTTACTGTGATATTTTATTCAAAGAACTGATTTCTTTATGTTATGTCAGGATAAAATTTTGTTATTTATTATGGTATTTTGGTTAAAACTTTGTTATCTTTGCATTTATTCGTCTGGGATTTTATGATATTTAGACTGAGGGTTATATGAATTTGTGTCGTGATGTGTGTTGTGTGTGTGTGTGATGTGGTGTGTGTGGGTGTGTGTCAAGGATGAGTTGGTGATGTGTGGTGTGTGTGTGTGTGTCATTTATCCTTAGTTCATTACAATTCATACAGAGGAGATTGATAAATCTTTGATAAATTTACTATCGTTTAATAATATAATTATATCATTACTGTTTACATAATTGATCTTGTTTCTAACATTACATATCGGTCAGAATTGCATGCATCTTGGCACAAAGATAACCCATAAAATTTTCTAAATGTTGAAGACTGACATTTCTATTTTTCAAAATCTCGTTTTCTTTTTATAAACCGTTAAACTATAGTATAATTTTTATCCCTAAGTTTGAAACAATACAAATATTGTTTACTACTTTTTTTATAATTTTTTTGTTTTACATTTAATTCTGATGAAATGATTTTTTAATTTTTTATATTTTAATTTTTATAAGGGAAATTTATTTTTTGTTGTTTTTTTTATTGCCTATTTTTCATTTTTATTTTTTTATTTATATTTAAATTTATGTTTTCAAACTTTTTTTTTTTTTCGATCAAGGATCATTTTCCTTTTAAACTTTGTTTAATTTTTTATTTATTTTAATTTGGTTTTTATTTTTTTATTTTTTTAATTTTTTAATTTTCTTTTGTAAGTTTTATTTTGCATTTATACTTTGTTTAATTTTTTTATTTATTTTAATTTTTTTAATTTTTTATTTTTTTTTAATTTTTTAATTTTCTTTTTGTAAGTTTCTATTCTTCATTTTATACTTTGTTCTACATGTTTTTTTATTTATTTTAATTTTTAAACATTTCTAATTTTTTTAATTTTGTTGATTTTCTTTGTAGTTTTTATTTTGCAATTATACTTTGTTTAATTTTTTTTTTATTTTAATTTTGTTAATTTATCGAATTTTGTGGTTTAATTTTTTTATATTTTCCTTTTTGGTAAGTTTTATTTGCATTTATAACTTTGTTTAATTTTTTTTTTATGTATTTTTACTTTTTTAATTTTTTAATTTTTTAATTTTTTAATTTTCTTTTGTAAGTTTTATTTTGCATTTATACTTTGTTTAATTTTTTTTTTTATTTTAATTTTTTAATTTTTTTAATTTTTTAATTTTTTCTTAATTTTTTTTGTAAGTTTTATTTTGCCAATTGTACTTTGTTATAATTTTTTTTATTTATTTTTTTAATTAGTTTTAAAAAAAATTTAAAATTGTTTAATTAACGGTTGTAAAGTTTTATTTTGCATTTATACTTTGTTTAATTTTTTATGTATCTTATTTTTTAATTTTTTTAATTTTTAAATTTTTTTTCTCAATTTTCGACTGTAACTTTTTTATAAAAATTATATACTTTGTTAATTTTTTTTATTTATTTTAATTTTTTAATTTTTTAATTTTTTTAATTTTTAATTTTCTTGTAAAGTTTATTTTGCATTTATACTGTGTTTTAATTTTTTTATTTATTTTTAATGTCGAAGTTTTGTAATTTTTTTAATTTTTTAATTTTCTTGTGTAAGTTTTATTTGGAAGAATTTATTACTTTGTTTAATTTTTTTATAGTCTAAAAGTTTATTGAATCAATTTTTCTAAGCATGAAACTTTGAAAATGCTAGCAGTTTATTCCTCTGTGTGTGTGTGTGTGTGTGTGTGTGTGTGTATTGCCCTCTGTGTGTGTATGTTTCTTTTGTTGTGTGTGTGTGTGTTTGCAAGTGTGTGTGGGAGTGTGTGCGTGTTTTATAAATTTGTGTGTGTGCCAGTGTGTTGTGTGTGTGTGTGTTTGTGTGTGTGGGTGACGGGTGTGTGTGTGTGTGGTGTGTGCTGTGTGTGTGTGTAGTGTGTGTGTGTGTGCTGTGTGGTGTTGTGTGTGTGTGTGTGTATTTTCTTAGTTCATTACAATAGTTAGGTTAGGATATAATAAATCTTTAATAAATTTCACTTAATGTTAAGTAAAAATTAAAAATTGATATGGTAAAGATATGCATGAAAAAGTGTGAGTAGTAGTTTACGTTTTTGTATGCTATTGTAGTTACTTTACTGTTTGCAGTGTGGAAACTTTTGTTTAAGTGTTAGCAGTGTATTCTTGCTTAAGGTATGTTAGCACGTTTGTCGTTGTACATTATATTTTTTAGTTCAGGTTATACTATGTTAGCGGTTATTTAATTCTGAAAACTTTCTTAACGTTAGAATATTACTCGTGTAGCAGTGCTATAAAGAACCTTGATTTTATGTTATGTTTATTCAAAATTATACTCGAAAAATGTGACTTGAATCAATAGATCAAATAGATCATAACTGGTCAGAGAGGGAGGTTGGTGGTTTGATTAGGTGATTTACTGATTTTTAGCGTATGTAAAACATGACCAATTTTTAGTAAAAATTTATTTGACTTTAGATCAAGTAGATCAATAGATCAATAGGATCAATAGATCAAATAGATTTCATAACTTGGTCAGGAGGGATGGTGGATAGTGGTTTGATTTAGTGATTTGCTGCTTTAGGGTATGCAAAACATGACAATTTTAGTAAAAATTTGACCTTAATCAATAAGATCAATAGATCAATAAGATCAAATAGTCAATAGATCAATAGATCACAACTTGGTCAGGAGAGACGGTGGTTGGATAGTGGTTTGATTTGATGATTTACCAATGCTTTAGGGTATGTAAAAAACATACAATTTTAGTAAAAAATTTGACCTTAAATCAATAGATCAATAGATCAATAGTCAATAGATCAAAAGATCACAACTGGTCAGGAGGCTAGGTTGGAATGTGTTTGATTTAGTGATTTACTGATTTAGGGCATGTAAAACATGACAATTTTTAGTAAAAATTTGACCTTAATCAAGCTAGATCAATAGATCAGATAGATCAAATTAGATTCAACTAGATCACAACTGGTCAGTGAGGTTGATGGTTGGGGATAGTGTTTTTGATTTAGTGATTTACTGATTAGGGTATGTAAACATGACAATTTTTAGTTAAAAAAATTTGACATTTCAATACATCAATAGATCACAGATGGTCAGGAGGGAGAGGTGGATAGTGGTCTTGGATTTTAATAAATTAAAATTAAAGCAAGTTTTAGGGTTTTATTTTTGTAAACGTAAATTTGTAAGTTATTAAAATAAAAAAAAATGTAAGAAATTTTATTTATTTATTTATTTATTTATTTATTTACTTTATTTATTTTTATTTGATTTATTTTTTTCTTTGATGGTGCTGAAAACCATTATTTTTCGTGATCTACGGACTCGATAACCTATATAAGACGACCAACATATTGTATCATTACACAAAAAATTTAAAACTCGCACCTCACCGGCTCATGCACCGGTGCCACTACAAACTCTGAATCCTTCTCCTACTCCTTTCTCCTTCCTCCATTTTCTCTTCCTTCCTCCTTGCTCCTCCTTCTTCCTTTCTTCTTCTTCTGTTCTGCATTCAGCATTTCCATTGCATTCTTCTTTTTCTTTTTTTGCAAAGTCTGGGGACCCCCCCTCCGGGGGGCTCCATGGGACTCCGATCCGAATCCACTCCGACTCCGTCTCAGGACTTCCGACTCCTCTATCCGTTCTTCCAAAATTTCGTCTTTCTACGATCATTTTAAGTTTTTAGTGGGGCAAGCGTCCCCCCATTATGGAGGGGGGACGCGGAGAAACGTAATCTCGTCTCCGACGAGATTGCGTCATCATAAAACTCACATCCTAATTTTCACTTCGATATTTTAAGCCTAACATGGTTTTCAGGACGAATTTGACCTTGGACGCTGAAGGGAGGCAACAAACCCCTTAGGGGGTGATAGGCGTCACCAAAACTCCGCGTGTTGATCAGTTATCATACACAATAACATATTACCAAGTTTTGAAGCGGATACCTCTATCTTCCAGCGAAAAGGGTGGTCGCCCAAGTGGTTCCATAACTACAGCCGATTAATCGAATGTTAATTATAGTAAGTTATTTTCTTTCGAGTATCATTTTCAGTGCTAAATGCCAAACCAGGCACGTAGGAAAGTCGATTTAAAAAATCGATTTAGGCGGTAATCGGATGCCCGATAAATCGAATTGGAACCTCAGAAAATATCTATCGATCATTTAAAACCTTTCTAGGAACCAAAAAAGGCCCCCCTTGTGGGGGGGCTTTACGCCCCTTTTTGGGATTCTAAACCTCGAAAACGTCTTTCCAGACCTAAAAAACTCCGTCTCGGCCCGACCTTAAAACCCTAACCGTGACACGTCAAGCTTGAAAAACCCAATGTTGCAAAATGTTGCTTTTGCACACATTTGCAAACATTGACTTTTGCAAACATTCTGGCTGTTGACCTTTGGCTTGTCAGTTTTCCCACTATTACTACTAATATGATATATATCATCTATATAATCATATATATTATTAGATATTATATATATATATATATAATATAATATATAATATATATATATATATATATATATATGTATATATATATATATATATATATATATATATATAATATATAATAGATAATATATATATATTATATATATAATATATATAATATATATATATATATATTTATATATATCACTTACTATATATTAAAGTATATTATATATAGATATATATATATATACTATATATATATATATATATAATATAAGATACATAGATAGTAAG
>JABUQX010101351.1:40000-61898 GCA_015478945.1 Trachelipus rathkii | reverse complement strand
CACGCGCTCATGCTTCCAATGCTCCGCTCCGACTCCGACTCCAGCTTCCCGCCGTCCCATTCGTCTTCATAGGTGGCGTTCTGCGTCACAGAGGTAATCGAGCATAGGTTGGCGCGTGTCGCGAATTCTAGAGCTTATAGATTCACTGTGACCTCGCCTCTGGAAGGGGGTTATATGGAATGAAGCGAACAAGTTCATCTGTTATATGCAACGGCGGACAATAACGCAATAGGCGTTGTGGGTTCTGATGTGTTTTCGCGCATTCTTGAAAACTGTCTTATAGGGCACGCAACATGATCGTCACGATTCTGGCTTAGTTACTATTGTGTTATAATGTGGATTTCTAGAAGCTAAGTGGAATTAGTGCTTATTCATTATTGCCAACACAAGGGAAGAGAGAGGTTCATAGTTTCATTTAGCTGATGTTAGATAGGGACAGCAAGAAAATAAAAGATAAAACCCAGAAAGCTTCTTTCATATTCTAAGAGCTTCCTGTATAAACAGGACACAAGCTTTCATAGAGTATATAGAAGTATATACTTAGTTTATATATTATAATTCTGATATATATCTTTTATATAGATTTTAATCTATAAGTTAATTATAATAGATATAATAGATTTATGATTATATATATGTATATCATATATATAGTAAGATTTACCTGGTATATATATATATGTAATAGTATATATTATATTTATAGTTAATATATTAATATATATATATCTTATTATAGTAATATACGTGTAAATTAGTATATATAGTGTATAAATTGTATAGAGTATAATATTATATACTTGAAGATTAGTTAGATGGTATTATATATATATTATTTATTAATATATTTTTTTTTATAATGAATTACAATATCTTAAAGGGATATTTGCTAGAAGCTGGACCATGGGCGTCGTCCGAGGGGGCAGGGGGAGCAGGGGGCAGGGGGCAGGGGGGCAGGGGAGGGGCAGCTGCTCCTAAAAGTGTTACTCATATAGATGCTAGCCTGCGAAATTTTTTTTGATCCAGACGTACCCGTTTAGGGAATTGTGGTGCAGTTGAGAGGTACGTTTTACGATGATCATAATTAATATAAGTAGTAGAATATTATATAGATATATTATTATTATATCAATATATAATATAGTAATATCTTTATAGATATATATATTATGTATATTATTATATATGTTATTATATATATATTAATATATTAGATATTAAGTATATATATATATATATTATTTATATAATAATTATATTATATATACGAGTTATGATGGCGAAGCTAGTTACATAGTCATTTTCTCACATTCTCTTGCCGTCACGAGGTTTTCTCATCTTTTTTATGATTCTTTAACTTGGATTAGAACTGTGTTGTTTGCTATCAATGCTGTTTTTTAAGTTGAATGTATACTATAATTACTAGATTTGGTGTATCAGTCGGGATTCTCAATTTCTATTATTAAGTGTTTAAGTTCAAAGTAGCTGAGAAATCTATTACTCAGTGACTACCAGCTAATAGTTCAATTTGTCAGAATCATGAGATATTAGGAGATTTCCTTGTATGCTTACGTCTTTCCTCATAATATAATAAAATTTTGAATATTACTTCTTCAAGTTAGGATTTTGTAACACATGTTACTTGTCCATATAGGTTGGCTTCATTTAAAACTATTTTTCATTGCAAATGGTTATGTTCATTCAAATGTTTTCTCTAGCTGTATATTTTGTAGGCTCTTTGATGCTGTAAAATTATTAGCGATATGCCAATATGTGGGCAGAGATTACCGTTACGTAGAACGCAGTATATTCTAGAGCATCATATATAGATAATATATATATATATATATATAGAATGAATAGATATTATCATAATGTGTAGTATATATATTAATATATGAGTAGTTTATATATATATATATATATACTTTATTATAGCTATATATATATATATATTATGAGAGGATAATAAAATTTCATTACTAGTAGGGACCCTGTTTGGTTTGCAGTAATTTGAAAGGAAGCTTAGATAAATTTGGAATGTGGAGTAGCGGTGAAACGAAGAGAATTCCAATTGTCCACTGAAAACGTCAAGAGGCAATCCTTCCTTACTTCGCTATTTTGCATGATGCAAGAACCCGACCAGGCCGAGCAGCTCGAAGAGTCAAGATATGGGCCAGAATTTGCGGGCTTGCGTGAGGTTCAGTAGTGACGTCACGAAAAGGACTTGCGCTAGAGTACGTGGACAATTCATACTAGTTTTGACTGAGGAGAAAAGAACGTTACGTTACTAAGGACCTATATTTTGGAGAGTCTCCACTTAAAAGGATTCAAGTATTGAATGGTGGAAACTATTCACGCTATAGCTGGATTATTGTAGCAGGCGCCTAAGGGGAGCATTTGCAAGGTTTGTATTTATTTAACCAAGAAAGTTCGGTAGGAAGGGGTTGTCCTAGGACTCTTTAACATAAGACCTTCACTAAAATAGAAAGATGTTATGCTGTTATGTATGGGATATACAACACGAGGACGAGTAGCATCAACACTATGCTGTTGGAGTAGCAAGATTGTTCCTACAGGACGTGCCGGTTAGACATCCAAAATTAACCAGCATTTTAAAAGAAAATATAGAAGAAAATAAAAAAGAAATATTAGATCACTCGAACTCGAGCAATCATGTATCGACATTTGGTAGCGAGCGATTTACACGTTCGAGGGGAGGGATTCATGAATGAGGACGTGTTGCAATGATTTCGTCGCTTACGGAATAGAGTCCGGGGATCATGTCATGAAAACCATTTGAAGAAGGCAGAAGAAATGCCAAATACAATTCAGTTCAGATTCGAATAAGAATCAGTTCTCATGTGGTCACTCTAAAAAGGGAAAGCCAGTCAGTTAATAAGGTAAAGGAAGCGTTTGCGTATAGCTAACTAGCAGATAAAACCGCTGATATTTCTGGAAAGGAACACATCCATATTGTGTTGTGCTATTGTCGACAAAGAGTCCGATAAGTCAAAGAGGAACTTATTGGCTTTGAGAACTGAGGCTGCACAACCATTGCGGAAGCCATTGACCGATTTTCCCGAGACTGAAGAACTAATCGAGAAATGGCTTGAGATGGCTTGAAGTTTCAATGCGTCCACGATGTTGGCAAAGAAGAGGGGGATGTGTCCAAGTAATATGCGGAGAAAAAGTGATGAAAAAGCAATTGTTCTTTCATTGCTCTATAAGAACAGAACAAATCTTTCAGTAGTAAGTTGCATATCTGAAACCGAATACCAGACGATCCGCATATTGTGAGAATGGTAACCAATTACAGAGCGCTTTTACATTGCTGTTCTTTCGACGAGTTCATCTTGTGACAGAGTAATGCAAAAGCAATTCCCCAAGCCAGATTGGGGGCCAGACCAGATGGCTCTGAACAACACAGTGGATAGAGTGTTGTAGGAGCAGTTTGTAGCACGAATGATGGAGCAGATGGCATTAGAAATCATTTCCTTGAAGAGGAATCACCCGCCAGCAAGAAAACAGCTTTATCAGTTATTCGAAGCGCGCAGGATAAGTCGCATTCTATGGACTATGATATGATCGTGATCGCGAATCTCTGCGCATTTAGAGCACAGTTGGCTAAAATGTCTTCTCCAATCCGAGACTTGGTTTCGTCAAACCTCGCAGCACATCTCAACACTACTTTGGAAATGGTTACGGGGCCTCCGGAAAGATGAAGAAAAAAGATCACGATGAACTTGTTAAAAGAGTAATCAAATGCCGAGCCAATAGATTAATTGATATAACGGATTTTTGGTAGGACAGCGCACCCGCAGCCAAACACTCCAGCAAACACACTCCACGCCAGTAGTTCTGGAGAGATCCTTAATAACTCTGTATCTGTTCTATACCTGTATCTTTGAATTGCAGTTTTCTCTAAAATTACACCCATCCGCTTATTGCAGTAACAGCATTTACATCCTGTTCCACATTGCTCACTTATAACAACGATTGAGCTTAAAGGAGAAAGACAGGCTTCGATCTCTTTCTCGTTTTTCTACTCACCTTAGAAGGATAGAAGAGAGCTTAGATACTATTAGGTACAAAATTTGGTAAGGACAAAGACTGAAATAGTTGAAGAACTCACAAAATCTTGTTTGTCTCCCAAGTCTTAAAGAGACGAACCTTTCTCTTTCGTCGGACGAAAAGGCTTTGGTAGCTGAAGAGCGAGGCGGTGAATACTACGCCCAAGCAATGCCACCACCGATCAGAAGAACACTCCTTTCAGTCCGTGCGAAGGCATCAAGCACTTGCCTTCGATAAAGCTATGGAAGACGGACAGGTCCTTAAAACCGGGACTGGCTATTGAAAGGGACAGAGAAAACTTTATGTTTTGTGATTCATGCAATATTTTATTCACACAATCAGAGTTTAAATTTGAGTTGACCCAAGGAGAACTACTTTTTCTGAAGATATCAATTTCTGAACTGCTTTATATTAGTGAAATTTTCCGATCCATTTGCATAGATGTATTTCTATCTACTTGTTTTAATAAGATCAATTTTAGATTTAAATCCTTAATCCTGGTTAATCTATCCCATACAAATGTTCTCTCGTTGTCTATTTCTTGGTAATATAATAGTTATATGGTAGTATATATATTAGTATATGTTAGTATCGTAGACTATTATTATTAGTAATATGATTTATTAAAATGAGTAGTATTATATGACACTTTATAGAAGTAAATAAATTATAAAATTAGAATAGTAAGAAACAACGATATATAAATAAAATGCGTATATACTGTGCACAAAAATATAATATGGGTAAATATATACATATACATATGGATATTTTATATATAGTACTACATGTAGTAGATTTAATGATATGAGATATCTAGATTTTAGGATATAGATGTAATCATTTTATACTTGGTAATCTCTACAAGTATTCAAGCTAACCATCACACAAACCATAATATACATAGTAAGGTAATATAGTAGAGATATAATATATACTATAATTTATTATATATATATATACATAGGTATCTTATTATAAGATGTTAAAAGTGATATATTACTATATAATATATATATAATACGGTATATTATTGTATTCTTTAATATATAATATAGATATATTAAATATATAAAGTCATAAAATTGTTTAGCTCCCCCTTGTCTATGGGATACTGGCGACGAGCCCATGACCAATTAGAGATACAATGCACAGCAGAGCTATAGTATAAATATACATGAATGGCAGATAACCTCTACGCTGAATACGGTCGACTTTCATAAATTCGGATCTCATTGCGCAAGTAATGTGAGAAGACGATTGACCCCTAATAACATAGAAAGTAATCCGAGACCGCTGGGCCGATGCGCGCCTATTAGAAGCGAGCGCCCATTAGCGTGAGCGTATAGATCATACTGCCATGTCATGTCATATGTAGTTACCCATTTTATAAGTAACATTTGCACTAACCCTATGTTAATCTATTCATCTCAGTTTAAAGGATAAAAATTCATCACGCTTTTATACTGACTAATAATGTATTATAACCTACAACTCTTAATATTATTTTTTCTTAAGTAACAATAATTTTATGCTAAAATGTTAAAAGAGGAATACAAAATCTATTTTACATTATTTATATTATAATTTTCATATTTTTCATTAATTAAAATTTTATAACGTTCTCAATTATAGAAAATAACCCAGAGTATAAACAATGGCATCGACTGCCGTCTATATTCTACACGTTGACACACTAATACTAGATACTTATGTACAAGTGTTTTTAGCCTGGCCAATGTCCCATTTCACCGTGTTCGAGACAGAATCATTAGGTAGTAATAATGGTTAACCGACTCGCGGTCTTCCGCTTTTTATTCTACTTTTCTGGTATTCGCGTAGTACAATAAATAAAATAAATCACCGCTTATTTTGTCGCTCAATCTAGTATACTTATTCTCCGTATCACGATCACATTACTTTTGATTTTCGGACTTCTCTTTAGTATATGCAGGCTAGCCAGAGTTATAGAACCAGACCGAGATTGGGAATCCCCTGTCATGCAGTGCTAAAAAAATCTATCGGGTTTGAGAGTAATAAATACTATACTGAATCATGAAAAATAAACCTTAAATTTTTAGGCTATAATCAAGTCTGAAGAAAACCAAAGCTGACCTTCAAATAGTTAACTAAAGTATTCAAGTAAGTGGTTGAGAGTTTTCTTATTAATAGAGATCGAGTGAATTATGGGAAGATTATTGTTGTTACTAGGGCTGGAATAGTATTTGAATAGATCCATGGGAGAATCATTGTGGCCATTGGGGAAGGACACTCATAAGTTATCGTCATGCTGATTTGTGAGATATAAGAAGGTAATAATATTATTGTATTAAAAATAGTAGGTTAGAGTGCAGAGAGTATATAGATATTATATAGTATAATATATTATAGTAATACGTATGTGTAAAAAAGTCGAAAAAAGGTCATCTTGTAGACCCAATACCCATTGTGTGAATGACGAGAATAAGGGAGTTTAAGATGTTATATGATAGTATATATAGGTATATTGTGGTAATAAAATATAAATTTGTTAGATGAATATAATATAAATATTTGAGAAAAATAATCTTTTTTATACGATAATCAAGATTTTTAGTGCAGAGAGCAGTATATAGATCCCCTGAATCTGGAGAGTGAATCTAAAGCCCTAGGTGAGGGTGGAGAATAAATCAGAAAATAGTGGAAGTTATGTAAAGGGGATTGCGGGTAGAATTAATGAATAGGGACTTTGGTTGCGTTTCTGTACCACGCTGATGAGTGAATGTGAACTAGATGGTTGTTGAGTGAACTATTCATGGGAGAAGACATTTCATATTTGGCATATAATCATTGGATCATAGAAACCGTATAGAAAGGAGTGGAGGAATTGAGGTTGACTGGATCGTAATGAGTGTGTAGTGAAATGGTGCATCAAGGAAAAGTGAGGGTACTTTTGGTTAGATATTCGCGGCCTTGAGAAATTATGCGCCATGTAAGGCAAGGCAGGAGGAAATGGTGCCGAAGAGCGAGAATAATCGTTGCCAAGAGATGTGAGAATCCTAGATAATTGAAGGTAATGAATAAATAAATTACTGCGTGAAATGATCAAGACACGTAGACAGCGAACGGGAATTGATTGATTTGGAAGTTAGAGGCAAATAACACTATAGTGTGTTTTATGGAGATGTCCGATGCAGGGTTGTCCGAGGGGATTGGATGACGATTCACTAGTCCCGTAAATGAGTGTACGCGCTTAATGAATAGGTGTAAATGAGATTGAATTGGGCAACTTGCTTCGATAAGCACTTTAGGAAATTAGTTTATTAATAACGTAAGTGGATCGGAAGGATCACTTGATTATAACCTAATGAATAATTATGCGTAGATATTGAGTGCTTGAAAGAATTGCGATGCGAGAGTGACTGATAGACTAGAGTATAGTTAAAGAACGTGATGCGGCTGAATGATAGAAGGTGTTAGAGATGAGTGGTGGATCAGCCCGAACAGATTATAATGAGAGAATGTTTTCAGAAATGATGTGATTGCAATACGATGAAGCGAGAGTATGTGTCGAAATAAATATGATGTTTTACCTTTCTCATAGTGTATATATGAATTTGTGATGTATTTGTGGCAAAGAGGCGAATGAACGAGATGAATACGAACGACTGCCGAGACATTATTTGAGGATGGCAAGGTGTGTCTCGTGAGTTAGTATAGAGTATATGTTGTCATCGGTTTGTGGGCTAAAGACTGTACAGTCAGAATACAGGGTGAACAGTCAGAAGCAATATTAAGAAAATTAATACTGGGGTCGAACAAACGGTATATGGATAGAAAAGCATGATGTAAGCTGAATCTATATAGATGTGTAAAGTGATTGGTTTTAATAGATGTACAATAATTTATGTATGGAATAGGAGTAACTTGTTGCCGAGCTAGGTATCGGTCGCGAAATAATGTTCTGTATTTTTACACCTCTGTGTACTTATTCGCCCGATCGGTTATATAATAAGTTCATGATAGTTTGGTGAGATGGGCAGAACCAATGGGTGTTAAATCAGGGTTGGAGTAGTGGCCCGACCTATATCAAAACATTTCAATTCTCGCGAATCCACACCTATACCCTATCAACAAATACCTGACATCTTGACAGTCCGCTGTCACGTAAATTACCGAAGGTGTAACTTAGTGACAATATCCAACCGACCACCGGTATCTACCACTCTCTTCAGATATTACCGAGATTCTCCTCAGGATCTTCAGACTCAGACTCCAATCAATTCACTGTGTTAGTGAAAGAATGGAGTGATTGTAGGGAAAGAGAGTGGAGGAATCCTCATACTATACCGTAATTATTATACGTGTAATGATTTGAGTTGTTTATCGTGGTCGAATCTGAGAGATAGTTTGTATAGGATTGGAGTTAGAGAAATTTGATCACAGGGTGAACAGAGAAAGATGTTTCAAAGTAACCGTAGAATAAAAGAGCTAATGATGTTATATGCGTTGTGAGTAAGGACAGTCTCAAGTGTGAAGTTATTGTTAGATGGTGGTGAGCAGCGGTAACAAGTGTCCGAGTTTAAATAATAGTTAGGATAATTTTGGATGAAAAGGAACGGATTGATTAGCAGAGTATGTAGTTAGTAAGTTATGTAGAAAATGCAGGTGAAAGAGTGGCTAAGTGCAAGATTAAATCCATGGTGTCGGATGGCAAAGCGAGCACTTAAGTCCTGAGTGACGTACATAGTAACGGATCTTACCCAGTTTAGATCATTAATTTAAAAATGATAATAGTCATTGAAAAATTCTTAATATACGACAATACCAATAAAAATAGCTTAATAAGAGAATACCCCGAGATAATTAATGTTATATTAGAAAGAGAGACATATAAAAGGATAACAGGAGTAACGCACTCTTTTCTTTAACTTTTCTCCTATTCAAAGAACCGGAGGGTATATAGAATAAGACGTTAGTCACAATCTACTCTATTTTCCGTAATGGTAATCGAATGAGGATATAATAATAGTAACGATTAAACGATCACGATAAACCGATTGGAGTAACAGTATGTATCCACACTTTACTGTATATATATTAATTTAAGTATATATATATATTGATATAATATATATCTATATATATATAGATATTATATTATATAATATATGGATATAATTATATACTATTATATATATATATCATATTAGTATTATATTATATTATATTTATATTAATTAATTATAATATATTAATACTTATATAATTAATATTAATATTAAGTAATATAGTTAATATTATATATAGTATATCATATTTATTATATATTAGTTATTATATTATATTTAAATATTATTATATTATTATATTATAGAACTGCTAATACAGTAATTAATAAACACCGATATTTATATCGCTTAGGATTTCTATTGAATAAATGATGTAAAATCAAATCGCTACAAAATAATTAAAGGCAAACCCTTGCGATATAAAATGATTCTAAATAAATATAATACAACTAAATTGGAATAACAAAGTTTACTTAAAATTTAAAAGTAACGGAGTAAAAATGTTATGAATGATATAGTCTGGAAACATCTTGATGATAGCGTAAAGCATTTGAATAATATATGTAAATCTACCGAACTATATATAATAGTTTATATCGTGTGTCAGAGTAATTTGCTAGTCGTCAGCAAACTACTCAGGAATTGACTTGCTAGTAGAGTATTATGGATTGAGCACATATCACACTTGCCCATTCAAAGCGGAAGCCAAGAGATCACAGTGAACAGACAGCAAAAATATTACCACATATCCTTTTGCAACATTACAATAGTAATGTATACTCGTGATCTTTATGATGTTGTCTCTGTTTGTAGAATTTTGTGAAGGTGATAATCAAACAACACAAGCACGCTTACCTCGAACAGCTCACACACAAATAGATCCTGCCACACTACATGCACACACACAAGGTCGAACTAACACCTACCCATCACTTCACTCGAGATATCTATCTATATTCCACGAATCACCTGATATCTTACTGATAGGAATCACATCTTCTCTGTGTAGTCCTTCACTATAAATCCCTAGATCTTTCACGAAATACGATCTAATGACTAACTGTAGAATATAGACTTATGATATGCTCACATTAGCATCATATATATTAATGAAGTCTGAACCATTTTCTGTACTGTATAATTCTAGCATAATAGATGGCAGATGATTATGGGTTGCCTAAAATAATTATATAATACAACGTAGACTTATTATTATTCCAAGGCAGATGCATTCTAAAAAATATATTCATATAAATATTAACGCGAATTGACTTGCATTAATTTATGATAATATATGTTTATTTTATTCGTCATGCTACGATATTTTTTGTAGTTTTGCAGATACGTATGTCATAAGAGCCACTCAAAAGATATCTCCCTCTTGAAAGTTATCGGATGAGGTAAGCTCCGAAGCCTTAGAGTAGATATAAAATAACCTTGTAGGAAAATCAAAAGTCATTAGTTTGACATTACATACTGAATACTCTGGATATTCTTAAGGGTACCCTGACCTGGAACAAGGCAGATGCGCCGAGAGCGGAGGTGCCGGGCCTAGCCGCGGATTCTCGAGTGTGAAGCCGGAGCAGCGGAGAGGCGGAGCGAGCCTCGGGTCGGAGCCGGGAGAAAACTGTAGAAACTTGGTATGTCGCGCACTTGTGACCCCAACATGTTGTTTAAACGGCTCTGCGAGTTACTTACTGGGAGACTTTGTGAGTTAAGATTCGCTAGATTGAAATATTATTGTTAACTTTGACAAAAGTGATTATTGAATTGTCTGTTAAAGAGTAATCGGAAAGATACTAAATTTTATATTAAGGTCTGAGAGCTTTCAGAAGACAGGCCATATAACTGTTTCCCAATGACTCTTAACATTATAGCTATACAAATAAAAATATACAATTGATTACAAGCAAAAAGAGATATATAAAACGAAGGTACTTAGGTATTCATAACTTATTGATTCGTCTGCCATAAAGTTATTAACAAGATCGTTATCATATGCGTCAAATCAACGTCCAATTGACAAGAATACACAATTTGTGCCGTGACGTTTGCTCCAACTAAATATGTGTAGTTTTACTGCTAAGTTGCGAAATTCATCAATATCAATCAGTTCCTTTTCTATAACCTACATTCAAGTATTAGAAAGTTGGTGACCTCTATTATACCGATTGTTAGCAAATGGATAGACTCCCATATGCAAGAAGTAATTGGCAATAAAAACACAGCAATTCCAATGTGCTCGTATTATGTGTATGCCAGTCGGGTTTACACACATCCTTTGACCAATCGGCCAGACTCATGCTCCGGTCGTCCGAATAATAATATCGTCTCGAGATTCCGCCCCTCCATACGCTTTCCCGCCCGTGCCAGGATGTTCGATAACTTGAAAGACCTCTGTAACCCACGTCGTAAAAGCGCCTACTCTCGCTCCATTTGAAATTATATGGCATAGTTCGTTCTTCGGCCTATCCTCGATGTCTCTCTGTAATGAGAAAACGAAGGTATGCCTGAAGAATATTCCAATCGGCTTGTGCGACAGTTCATTCGCTTCACTTAGATTATAAGATGCTGAAAAAGCTCCGAATCTATGCTTTAGGAGAAGACTTACTCATCTTACAAAATAACTAATTAAGTAAATACTTCTAGCGCTGGGAGAATACTGTTGCTGTGTAGAAGTACTATATTCAGATATTTCATAGATTCACTACCTATATCTTGCGAAAGTGTGAACTGCTCGTAATCCCTGAATATCTCTTCATACAGACAAATAATAGTAGCTAGTCAGGGATAAGTGCAGTGAACTACTGGTACATGTGAGTACATCAGTCGGAGTAGTAAGTACAGGTCGCCTTGCTGATTCCACAAATAAAATATTACGAGATACTCATCAATTTACGATAATTCTATGTATATATAGTAAACGATTGATACCTCTATCATAATTATACCTATAAACAAAATAAATCAGTCACTTATGGCGAAATCTCTTGCCTTTTAACGGCCATAATGCGACACCCACACCTAATCACTTTGTTCTACTCGACAAATTTCTTTCGATCCATTATTTCACATATAGATCAACATAAGATTATCGAAGCACAAACGTAAACACTTATTGCGAAGTATCAATATGGAAGGCCCAAAAAATAACTATTCTAGTCAGCACAGTTTTATCTACGCAGGTTCCAATTTACAAAGAAAGCGAGGAAATAATGGCACCATGAGTGCTGTTCACGATTTGCTCGGAGCTAATATCTGTACCTTATTGTTGTTCTTCTCCTCCTGGCAATTCACCCCATATCAGTACTGTAGCCAGCGTTAAAGAGATAACCGAATTGGTCATTCAAATCTTTTCTGGGTTTTCGGCGTGAGAGATAAGACTGAACTGCGTAATTCTGGATAACTAGTGTATCAAAAACATCAAATGGCCTTGAGTCCTCTCATACCACGCCCGTTTTTGTAAGTTACTCTTGCTATTGAAAGTGATAATAATCTTATATATACTTTTTTTCGTTACTTGTAATATACTGTTTGTTTTTATTGGTTGTGCGCAATACTTTCAGGTTAGAATTGCTTATATGCTATATATAGTATAGTGCCTTTAGTCCATTAGCTGTATATCAGAGTACTTATATAATAGTAATAGGACCACGAATTGATTTCATAGATATACTATATATATAGATAGAACACGTGAATAATGTATATATGAGTTTAATATTACTGGATAACGATAAATGTAGATTGTCTGTTATTTTTCATATATTACGTAAATTATTTATTAAAGTGATGCGAATTAGTGACTTGCCATTTTTTAGTAGTGTGTATATTATTATATGATCAACCATATTGACAATGCTTATTGCTATTATATTATTTGCATATTAATTTATATTGTCAAATATAAAAAACTCTCATATGGTTAGTGTGATAATAGGCCACTTTATGTCGCATATAACATTCATATTATAGAGAAAATTCGGATGACTCAAGCGCTGTGTAAATATGATAATAGATAATATGATTCATGCATAGTGTATGTGGTATAATGATGGGCTTGTTTGGCGAAGGTCAAGGTTTCGATCCCTAGAGTGAACCTCTTTAGAGAAACTCTTCTCCTTGATAAAGAATAAAAGTCTGGTATTAATATTAAGAGAGGAGTAAATCTCTGATGGGTGTTCACACCTCAAATGTGAGCCCTGCTTCATGATTCTTCAGATAGAGAAAATAATCAGTGTGTCTTAGTTTTGTTTTCCCCTTCTATCGCACTTTTATTCCACTCAAAGCAAGAATTTAATAGTATGAATATTCAAATATTAACATTTGTAAAGTAATTTTAAGACACCAACACACACACACACAATACACACACAAAACAAATATATATAATATATAATATATTATATATATATATATTTATATATATATATATATATATAGATATAATATATATATAGTATATATAATTTTATTATTTATATATATATTATATATATATATATAATATATATATATAAATTTATATTATTATTATATTATTTCTCCCACCCGCTGTCCAGTTACCTTGCAGTTGGTGGGTGGGCTCTCTGGGATACTGTTGGGCGGGATATACTGCCCTTCAGTGTCCTAGAGCGAAAAACTGGACTTTTTGAATTCCCACCCATAAGTCCCTTCAATTAATTGTATAATGTTGCCCTTCCCTTTTCCCATCACAGCCCCATGGGCCATCCGGTGCCTCTTCCTGCATGGGTTTTCAGTTCACCCCACACTTCCTCCCCGTGGATGAGGGTACAGTTTAAAAACCGGTCATTTACCGCTCACCTCTGACCGGGCCGCCAATTGTAGGGAACCTGAGCCCTGGCTAACCACCAGTGGAGGCTGTTCTGCACTTTGTGTGTATAATCTCATACTTTGCGTGAAGACTATAGGTGCCGTGTGGTAAACGGGTGGGTCACCGACGTAGAGTTCTGGGAGGATCTGCCGAGGCCACATCCACAGCCCACCCTACGGGGTGGGGTCCGGGTGGTTGTGTGGGTCTCTGGACTGTGACCTGCTGTGGAGAAGAGGATTACCCTTCCTTATGAAATATACGCCTTTCCAGCCCATCCTGTTATTTACGTTTATATCTCATTTGCATTATTGTTATGTTGTTCATCCATGGAGACGAAGTTTGTGGTAAAATTTTTATGGAAAAGCCCTTGAACGAAATAACGTGTTTAAACCAAGGTGAGCTGAACAACAACAACAACAACAACAATAATTACATCTATCAGGTACCCAGCCTGACCCTACCATGGTCCCTACTACTTTCTAGACCTGGTACCTATGTTTGCTTTCTATTTCTCCACTGAGGGTCCTTTGCGAAATTTCATCGATTCGCGACCAGCAAACTCGAACACCTCAGGTGCCCAACGGTCCGGGCATCCCACAAAGGTGCCCCGTAAATAGTCGTTTCATTCGTTTTACTCCATATGTGGCTGCACCCCCTCCAGGATGTCAGCAGACAATGTCATTCCCGATGTATTACATACTACGATCCGCTACCTCCAAAGCTTTTACTGAGCACAGAACCATTCCTCTCAGTAGAGCACTTAAAAAAGCCCAGGAGTGAAGACCCATCCAGTACATGTGATGAGGAATGGTTCACATTCTCGTAAAGCGGCTAACCCGAAATCACAAGTTCCATTCTGTCATCCTAACGTCTCTGGAGATGTTTCCTATTATATTCTACTTCCTGTGACGAATAGAAAACATCTTAAAGGCACTATTTCTTGTCCTATTCAGAGAGACGAAGACACAGGCTGTCATTTTGGAAGAACTCCAACAGAACAGATTTTTCCGTTACAAACATTTATAGATTTCCCCCTCGCCGGGAACTCCTGAACAAACCAATCCCCGTTTCACTTACTGACCTTAATACCCCTTATCCACCTACAAAGGTCAAAATAGGGTTTGAAAGTTAGTGTTCGCACGTTTATCCCTCGACCCAGACGCTGCTTCAAATGTCAACGGTTTGGTCATCCCCGAAAATACTGTAGGGGACAGGAAGACATATGCCCAATCTGCGGAGAATTATTTCACACCATGTGAAAATACCCCTAACTGCAGAAACTGTAAAGGACCCCACAGTGCTTCCTCTTTCAAATGCCCGTCTTACCTGTTTGAACAGGAGGTTTTAGAGCTATGTACCATACATAAATTGAGCAGGAGAGATGCTATACGCCAGCTCAATGAAAAATATCAGCCAAATCAAAATCAATCCTACGCCACAATTACAGCTGCCCCCACGCCTCCGCGTGTTAATCGGCCAACACAACCCTATCCTAATAGAACTTCTCTCTTAAATTCCGTTGAAACTCAAGCAAGTACTGCAACCAGTCTACCTGTACTGCCCACACTACCAACTTCTCAAAGAGTACAAAGCAGCCCTTGATTCAATCTCCCGTCCAAAAAGCCATCAACAAGCCTACTCTGAATATTAACTCTCAACAAGCTAGCAATGAAACTAAGCTAGCTCATCCAATACAAAATTTGGAAAACACTCTTCCTGCCAAGACACACTGTCCCATACTCACCAAATTTGGTTCACCAAACTTATGCAAGAGGATGGTCTCTTTGTCCCTTAATTCGCCTCCCACTATTACTCAAATCCCTGGAAAAGATGTTTCAAAACACACAGAAAAGAATAGTTGCCAAGTTAAAGATTATTCGTTAAAATATAGAGCAACCGAATTTTTAAACAAAGACACAGTAACCCCAGATGTAAAAAATGCAACTCAGAAGAGACCTCGCCATAAGTCTACTTCTGAGACAAATGCAAAGGCTTCAATAGACTGTACCCAAACAATCCCAACTAATGAACAACTCACCAACCAATCATCTAATAGTCTACATGACAGTTTTAGTTCCTCTGATTCTTCCTATAATTCTTCTCCCGAGTTTCCTTTATCAGCCCTCTCTAAGGGATTCTATACCCTAGAAGATGAATTGGATAACAGCTCCCAAATGGAGCTTGATGCGATGACCCATTCTCTTTCTAATGCTTCCTGCACTTCCGAGAAAGGTGAATGGAAAACTGTTCAACGTAAACGTCGCAAACGCTCTAAGCGTTCTGGGTCTGTTGGAGGCATGAAGATAGACCCAGAGGTCCTCATTCTCCAATCAAACTGCCCAATTTCCCAAAATCACCCGCATGATGAAGTACTGGAAATTTCTCCAGAATCAGACCTTGCCAATTCATTGAATCCCATATTTGGAAATCGAGTTTATAACCACCAACATTCTCGAAAAAGCAATACCCTTCCAGATACAGCTTCCTTACCCCATTTCCATGGAAAACAACTCTATGTCCTCCACATGCTGGAATCTGTTGCTTAAAGAGGATTCTGATACTTGCTCTCAATAACAATAATGAGCATACGAATGCTCTTCTATTACCAACCAAACTCACATAAGTTGGATTCGGTTGAATTCAACTTATCTCGCATTTATGGTGAAGCTCTTTCACCAAATACATCTGAAAATTCCTCCCTAAAGATGGCATACAACCTAATAAAATCTCTGGGTGTTAGACTACCCTCTCCCCCCAGGTTTTGTGCCCCCCCCCCCCCCCGACCCCCCTCTCAATCTTCCCCCTCAATCTGAACCCACCTCCAACATTTCCCCCAGTCACATAGAGACAATTGTTTCTAATAGACCACCATCATAATATTCATATCACATGACTCTTTCCTTCAATGGAATTTGTCGTGGCTATTACTCTAATTTCGAAGGAACTTGTTCAACTAATAAAACATATGCACACCAAAGTGTATATGTTTGAGGAACTTCGGCTATGTCATCGTGACTTCTTTAACCATCTTGAATATAAATCGGCGTTAACTTCTATAGAAAGAGGTGACAATGATAGGGAGGGTCAGAATACTCATTTCACCAAAATCAATTCCCCTATTCCCCCCATCCCCTCCAAACCAAACTTCATGCAGTTAGCGGCAAGAATTCACTTGTCCATCGACATTACTATATGCTCAATCTACTTAGCTCCGAGTAGTGAATTTACTAAGGTCGACTTAGTAGATCTTTTCAAACAGCTCCCTGCTCCGGTTGTTATACTAGGTGACTTCAACCTCCGCCACCCCTTATGGGGTGACTCTGTCACTTCGTCTAAGTCCAAGATCTTAATAGATCTCCTAACCCCCTTTTCCCTGGGATGCCTTAACACAGGACTCCCAACCTATGAACGTTTAGATACACACACTTCTTCTTGTATCGATATTTCCTTTTGTTCCCATTCCCTTATGGATCGTTTTACCTGGTCCCGCTTTGATTATTTATTCGGCAGTGATCATTACCCAATAGCATTAAATGAGCTTGTACCAAGCCCAATGCAAAAACCCAACTTCCAGCGGGCGTTTATGCATCGAGCGGAGTGGGCTCCTTTTTATCAGGCAACAGCTATCCCTCTTTCTCCTTTCATAACGATTTGCCGACTTGTTTGATTGATGCCTTTTGCTTCTTCCAGAAAGTAGTCATCTCTGCAAGCGGAAGCTTGCATCCCGCAGTCTTCCTCAGGCAGCGGTCGGGCAACCCCTTGCGTGGTCCAAGAGGTGCGCACAGCCAACGAGAGAAAGAAGAAACTCTAAGGCAATACCAAAAGACCCGCACACCACCCCTAAACATGATTATTTATAAGAGGCAGCCGCAGCGAGATCTCGGCGAATAATCGTCAAAGGCGTAACAATATTTTCGAACCTACATATCGACTGTTAACTCCACAACTCCCTTCCTTTAGGTGGAAAGTTACACAGAAATAGGTCTCGTCGCTCAATAAACTTCCTCCACCCACAGTCCTCCGTTATGGGTCTGATATAACTGATACGATCTCCGCTCCTGCGGTTGTAGCGGATGCGTTAGGTTTTATAGGCTTGCTAGCCATTCGAGTTCATTCCGCTACACTTGAAAGCCTTCAAAAAACTGGAGAACTGACAAGCCACTGCCAGACTTTTTCAACAGCAAAAGGGGAAGATTTCATACTCCAACAGGTCATCATCACACTGCAAGAGTATCAACTGCACTGGCGAGTAGCAAGACGGTGCTCTTGGTCCAGACATGATTTCGGATATCATGCTCCGTCACTATACATTCCCTCGGCATCAGCATTTGCTGGATTCTATATAACAGAATCTGGATCGATCCTCTTTTTCCATCTATTTGGACTACAGCTTTGTAATTTCCTATCCCCAAACCTGGAAAGATCCGAAGCTGGCGAATAACCAAAGACCAATCTCACTCACTTGTCAAACCTGAAATTATTGGAGACAAAATTTCAGGGCCGCTTTCTCCCTGTTCTGGGGAGTCGCAAGCTTTTTTCAAACTTCCAGTTTGGCTTTCGCAAAATCGTTCGACCGCGGACCCTTTGTTAAAACTAGACCATCACATCGGGAAGCTCTCAACTGGTGGGATGGTCTTGGTGTCTTTCTTTGGGACCTTGAAAAAGCTTATGATACAACGTGGAGAACTGGGATTCTCCTTAAACTCAATTCCTCGGTTTCGCGGACAACTCCCTCTTTTAATTAAATGCCTTCTGGTCAAACAGATCCATTCAAGTTCGGTGCTCTTCTATTCATGTCACGCCACTTTACTCTGGATGAAAGAGCGTTCCGCAGGGTAGTTGTTTTAAGTGTACTACTATTTGCTCTCGGATTTGATGCCATAGTTATTTCTATCCCAGCGAGGTTAATTTTTCTCCATGTTGATGGACCTTGCGTTATATATAGCCGGATGCCAAGCTGCCTTTTCAATCGAACGCACTTCAAACTAAGCTATTGAAGAAATATTTCACAATGGGGGTAACTCCCCATGGCTTCCATTTTTCTGCCACCAAAACCTCAGCAGTCGCTTTTTCAAGGAAAAAAAGGGAATCGAAGAACATGCAAATTTCTAATCAGCGAACCTTAGCTTATATGGTTCGCCTATTCTTGTAACTTCACAGGTCAAATTTTTGGGACTCATCCTAGACGACCACTTAACATATGCACCGCATATTAAATACCTAAAAACAACTTGTCATCGCGTGCTTGAACTGTTACGTCATCTCACCTCAAAACTTGGAGTGCTGACCGCAAGTCCCTCTTACGTCTCTATATCGCCCTAGTCCGATCGAAGCTTGACTATGGCTGTGTGGTATATGGTCAGGCCTCCCCTACTCTACTGCATCTGTTGGATCCCATGACAAAACGAGGCGATCGTATCCCACTGGAGCCTTCCTAATCGCCCTCGGGTGAGAGCTTGAAGTAAGCCAATGTTGATTGCACTCTCTCTTCGAAAGAATACATCATGCTGTTAACAAGCTATCTTCGTTTTCAAACCCCAATACGTCTTGCCCTGACAACGATTCTGCAGGAGGTGCCTCAGAACCTTAATTACTGGCCATTTGCAGACACACGGCTTCATAACATCCTTAATTTCCTTAATATCCCTTTACCAAAGGTGCTGCCTTTCTCATACGATGAGGATACACACCCTTGGTTGTTCCCGCTCCCAACCATTGCTTGGCTCTGAACCTCTCTCTCCACATCAAGCCATTCTTGCTGCCTGTAAAGGGTGGAATCCATTTTTCTTTGTCTTTCATTTTTCCCTCTAACCCGGCAGAGTTGTTTTTTCCTTATCATTCTATGAAGTATGGTGGAAAGTTTTACCTATTTTTTTCCAAGTGGATTATTATTATTTCTGATGAGCTCTAAAACCGTAACGTGTGGCGTCATACTGTCTGTACTATTTCCTGATTTCTGAACCTTTCTCCATACCTTCCCACTCCCTCATAGCTTTACAAATTTTCACAGCAGAATTATTGTCATATAATAATTGCGCTTTATCTTCGAATTCTATATCTCCTATAACAAGATTCTATCTTATGTACTTTATATTCAGATTCGCTCTCAGCGTACCTTAACAAGCGCTTAAATCCCTCTATATTCTTAAAATAAATACAAGGTAGTATTCTTGCTCTAGTGCTAAGCAATATTCTTCGGCTTGCTCCATTTCCTCAAGTAAACTTAAAATTATATTATGTTGGATCCTTCTCATATGGTATGGTATAGTAGTAACTGCAATAGAAATCTCTCCGATGATCATGAGTAGGCCAAATAGCCACCTCCTACATATATCGTGATGTTAGTATTATAGAGATACCTCCTTGAGATGCTCTCATCGATCGTAGCTTTCTCAATCAAAACTGTACGTTGTAGTGTTACGATATACGCTCTCTCCGGCACGAACAAGGTTTCTGATGCTATTTTGCGAAAGAGCGCGTGACGAAATAGTCATCTACAAAGAACGTGAAGATAGAGACATTAGAAATAGCCACGAATTATCGGAAGGAAGAAGTAACATAACATACACAAACAGACTGCGACGAGGGCTCACGATTCATAGATGGATTTACATCGACACGCTCACGCTAATTGTGTACAAAGTCCGCGAGATAACTATTTTATCATCTGACTTCTCTACTCATGCTCCAATATGTGTACTCGCGATAAACTCCCCCCTCCCATTGCTATATTTGTCGAAGTCTAAATACTCGCAATCTGTATATCGCCATTATCTCATTCTGATTTTCTCAGCTTAGACTCTTTACTCCGTGCCGTCATATCCTACTTTACTATCCATTTACTTACCTTCATAAAGATTATCATCCATATGTCTTATTCGAATTTCCCACTATTAGTAGTAATGCTATTTTTATGTGTATTACTACATAATAAGTGATATATTACTCAATATAATATTTTTGATTTTGTTATGCTATACTAGGACTATTTATAATGCAAGGATACACTTTTGATTAGATTTATTGTTATTTAAGGTAACTGAATATTCATATTTCTCTATTATATAATCTATTTTACTGATATCGATTTTGATAATATGTAGATCCAGGATCCCGCTCATAATGTGTATGAATTTTTTTTTTAATTTTATTCTAATCTAGTGTGGCCGCTTTGTGAGCCGGGGTGGGTCCTGTTACACTATGTAATCTATATATTTAAAAAATATAAATTTTTTATATATATAATATTTTATGATCACAGATAAAAAAATTATATATATATTTATATATATATATGATATGTACTATGAGGCCCAATATACAACGGTCTACTACAAATAGCTATATATAGGTGGTGCTCCTAATACATCAGGGGTATGTTTAGGGATAATAAAATTAATATAAAAATATAATATATATAATTCAAAAATACTAAAGCGCATTATGTAGATTATATTTATTACTATAATATATTATATATATATATATAATATATGAAGTAGTTCTAACTTTGCATATTAGAAAAAAAAAAAAAATCAGGCCTTTTGAAAATGTGTGCTTTGTTCCTTTTTGGATCGCAGACGCAACTTTTTTTTTTTTTTTTTTTTTTTTTTTTTTTTCTTTTACGTCTGTTGCAATTTTCGTTGAATTCAAACTTTTAAAAAGAAATAAAATAACCAAGTTATCTAAAACAAAAAAGTGTATATATATATATATATATAATATATATATATATAATATATTATAATATATATTAATAATATATATAATATATATATATATATATATATATATATTATATATGATAATATATATATTAATATATATATATATATATATATATTATATACTATATATATATATATATATGATGGGAAATTGGGCAAGACTTACACGTAATCACTTAACACACTAGTGTGGACAAATATCAGGCCCAAAT
>JABUQX010101351.1:30000-35000 GCA_015478945.1 Trachelipus rathkii | reverse complement strand
AATTCTAATGGTTAATTTAGTTTGAAAGGTCAAGGTATGTGTTGTTAGTGACATATGGTCCATCTGAGGGTAATGTTAAAGAGAGTGTGGGGCGATTTTCTGGGATAATCTGAATGATGTCTTTACGATGGGGGAGTACGAAGGAGATTCAGATTCGTTTGTTTTGGGTGACCTAAATTGGTTGGGATATGTGATTAAAAAAAGGGGATGGTATAACAGGTGGCTTTGGCGGTGTATCGGGAGAAAATGAGAATGTAGGAAGGTGATTGATTTCTATAAGGAGAGAGTATTGTGTGTAAGCAAAAACTTTCTTTAAATAAGAGTATTTATAAAGTATAACCAGAGGTTGGTGTAGTAGAATTGGGTATCGAAGTGGAAAGTATGATTCGATTTTTGTGTTCGAGTGAAGAAGGGAGGAGATGTTGAATTATTGGTTGGATTTAAATCAGATGAGGGGTTTAGGAATGGGATATCGGATCATTTGGGCAAGGGATGAACCCTAGATACAATGGTGTAGAGAACCCTTACGCAAGAAAATAGAAGAGAAACTGATGCAACATTTTTAAAAAATTTGCGATTTTTAATGCCCGCTTGTAGTTCACTAGGATGGAAAAACTATTACCCAATTTAACCGGCAATGAAAAAGAGGACAGACTAGCAATAATTATTACAAGCGGAGATGCAGAACAGTTATTAGGCATTCCAGTCATAAGCAATCGTACAATAAAGAGACAAGCACTGCCAGTTTATCAATCAACTTTTAGACATGGGTATGTCAGATAAAATAAAGGCCCTGTGTTGCGATACTACTCCATCGAACTTAGGTAGAGTAAATGATACCAGCGTTTTTTTTAGAACAAATGATAGAAACAGATTTATTATATTTACCATGCAGGCACCATATTTATGAATTAATTTTAAAGAGTGCTTTTGATACAATAATGCACTTCTTCTGGTGACCCTGTATTCATTTCTTTTAGCGTTTTAAAGAATCAGGCATAAATTCACAAATATGATCTTGAATCTGCGATAGAAGCCAAGCCTGCAATTAATGAAATTTTGAAGCCCGAAGCTTGCGATATTCTTCACTTCATAGATCAGGTAATGAAAACACAAATTGCCTCGCGAGATTATAAAATATATTAGTTCTTGCCAAACTATTCCTTGGAAGAAGAAGTCTGAACTTAAAGATTAGAGCTCCTGGAGCATCTCATCATGCAGGTGGATGGCAAAGGCCATACTACTGTTTAAAAATTTTTATACAGGATGAATTTGTGTTAACGGTCAGAGAAGAGAAATAGCATTCTGAGTTGTTTATTTTATAGTGCAAAAGCTTTACGTTAAAGCGTGGTTTACAACACCCTATGCATATAAAGCTCGCAAATCACGATTCTTTAGTTCTTTACAAAAATATAAATCGTGAAATATCTGAGGCCGACATTCCAACAAATAGAAACCAGATGTGGTATCTAAATTCAGAAAATTCTGTTTAGCTCTTCTTAGGACAATGAAATATAAGTTAATGAAAAAAGACCGATGCACGCTTTTAAACAATAAAGAAATTTTGGCAGAAGCAAATGGAACGAAGCAATAAAGGGAAATATTGCTCTATTGCACAACATGGAAATGCGGGACTTTATTCCACAAACAAATTAGATTTTTTTAAAACGATTCATCTACCTTCGGGTTTGTCTTAAAATGGACCCACAAAATGGGAACAAATGACATACAAAACATAGTTTTCAATTTGGCAAATCAATTAAAGTCGTAAACTTATACTGCCGAAAAGAGGAATTAAATTAATACAAGAATATAATAATAAATTAACCAAAAATGAGGAACAAAGAAACTAACATTCTTACAGTTAATCAGTTGCGTACCGTAAACATACCCCAAATATTAATAAAGAAACTATAGCTACAGATCTCTTTAATTAATTATATATAATCAAAAGATAAACAAATATGAAAATCCATAATTAATGTCGAGGTCCAAATTTTATTTGTGTGGAAAATATATAAAAATTATTCCATTCTGAATGATTTTTATTTTTGAACCTATTTTTTAAAATTTAACAAATTAAATCATTTTGTAATACATTTTAATTAATTTAAAGATAATTCACAAGATGAAAATGAAATAATGAAATTTCAATTGTAATGTCAAAGTCCACATTTATTGTTGCAAATAATAAGATTTTCCAATCTAGATGATTTTTATTTTTATTTTGAATTTTTGATTTTGATTGTGATTTGGAATGAAATTAAATATTTAAATTACCAAAGAAATTTTAAATTCAGTTAAATATAGGGCCCCCTATATATAATATCATATATATATATATATATATATATATATATATATATATAATATAATATATATATATTATATATATAATATATATATATATATATATATTATAATATATATAATATATATATATTATATATATTAGTTATATATATATTATATATATATATATATATATATATATATATACTATATATATATATCTTAAATATATATATTATATATATATATATATATATATATATATATATATATATATATATATATATATAATATTTAATATTTTTATAAAATAAAAATATAATATATTAAGATTTGTATAATATATCTTATGTATTACATAAATATATTTATGTATCAATTATAATATATATAATATATATATATTATATAGTATTTAATATATATACAGTCTGTAGATTTTGCGTTTTAACCCTTTTCTTTTCGTGATCAGTACCAACATATTATATCATAAACTAACACATACCATTTAGGGTTACTACACATACAACATTGTAACGTTAAAATAGAAATAATGTGACTATGGTATACGCTTAATTAAAATAAAATTATCGCTTAAATGGTACGTTATTTTGTCCCTTATTAGTAATTACAAATTTGTAACGATTTTTTGACGATACAATCGCTTAATTATTTTAAGTTGTATAACTGACACCCAAAATATCCAAAATATGTGCCATATTATCGCTGCTTTGCTTTGATAAAGACACAACTAAAAAATTATAATTTCAGACGACAGGCTTTTTAATATTTATTTTTTTGAAATGCTAAATACAGACCTTATTAATCATCATTATTAATAATTATTATATAATGTATAAAAATTTGTGATAATAATTAATATAATGTAAGTTATTAAAATGCCTGTCCTATATATATAAATATATATATATATATATAGTATATATATATATTATATATATATATATATATATATATATTATATACTATATATATATATATATATATATATATAATAGTATATATATATATATATATATATATATATATTTTTTTTTTTTTTTTTTTTTTTACATTTAACACCACACTCACGGCCAAAGCCCTTATTCTAGGGGGGTGGTGCTCAATTTTTGTCTGCAGCAAGACGGAGCCAAGAAGAGAGTAACACACACTCAGACGTCCGACCAGTGACCGGAAACTGTGGTCTTTCGTTAGTTGGGCGAGTGCTCTAACAGCTGAGCTACCCGAACGCCATTTTGGTGCTTGATCCATTCCTTCTTGACTTATACGAGCCGACTCCACCGAATGATCATTCTTCTTATCTTCTTATAATAAATAACTAAATCCAAAATGATGTTGGTCCATTTATTAATTTAATTAACTTTTATATCAAAAAGAATCAAGATTAAAATTTTTGTGCTCCTCCGTTATATTAAAATAGATTTTAATTTTTTAATTTTGTTTAAATTTTATAAAATTTTGTAATTACTATTTCTAAAAAGTTTCTTCAAAGTCTGATAAATGTTCTCTCAGGAACCATCTCCTTCACCAACACTCAAACTTCTAATCCCTCGTTGCAAGCTCTTGTGTTTCTTGGTTCTTCTCTTATTCCTTTCTTCTAAATCTTCTCTTTTCTTTTTCCACTCTCTTTTAATGCGTCCGTTCTCCACCGCAGTCGGCTCATATATTAAATAATATATATATATATATAATACTATATATATATATATATATATATATATATATATATATATATATATATATATTATACTTATATATATACTATATAATATATTATTATAATTAATATATATATATATATAAAGCTGCGAGAAATATCTGTTCAGCATTGCGTATGAATTTTTTCTTCTGGCTCAGATGCTCCAGTTATATAAGGTCTTGTTCGTCCCTGTATGGGAATATTGTTTCCCAACATTTGGGGTGGTTCCGCTTGGTTCACCCTCCTTTTTGGATAGAGTTGAAGCTAAGGCTAAAGAGGCTTATAAACTGTCCATACTTTTGTGACTCCCTTGACCCTCTTTCTCTGCGTCGTTGCGTCGGTTGCCCTATCTCTTTTTCTATAGGTATTACAACGGCAGGGGCTCGAGAGAATTGACCTCGCATCCTCCATCCACTTGCGTCGCCCTCGTAATACAAGAGGTTCCTTGTTCTCTCTCATGAACATTGTGTGAATATTGGAGATTCAAGGATCACTCGTTGTGTACCTCCTTCTTCCAGCCACATCTGTTTTGTGTGGAACTCTTTGCCTTCTTTTATTTTCCCCGCTATATTCAATCTTTCCTTCTATTTAAATCCCGCGTCTGCACCACCTGAGGGAATTGCGTTAGGCAAGGGACAGGGCGGGTTTACTTTCCATTTATTTTTAATGTTTTTTCTTTTTTGTAATTTTTTTTTATTTATGTATTTAATTTTTTTTTTTTTTTTGCCCCTCCTTTTGAAAAGGGCATTGCCGAGTGGTGGTATCATGTAAAAAATATATATATATATATATATAAGATATATATATATATATATATATATATATATATTATATATATATATATAATATATATATATGATTATATAAATCAAATTTGTTGAAAAACTTAAAAACGAAACCAATTTTTTTTTAAAAAAATATTTATTTTTTGGGTTATTTTTTTTGTTTACCTTATTAATATTTATTTTTTTTTTTTTATATAGTATAT
>JABUQX010101351.1:7500-25000 GCA_015478945.1 Trachelipus rathkii | reverse complement strand
TAAAAATATTTACACAATCTCTTTCACTAATTAAATATGTAAGAATAACTCAAAATATACAGGCACCCAAATCAACGCCCCAATAGGGCCTGCTCCCTCGCCCAAACTATTAATATATATATAATACTATTAGGTATATACTATATATAATATATTAAAATATATACTAAGCTATAGCTATATATATTATTTATATATATTATATTATATTAAATATTCTTAGATATTAAAATACTACTATACGCGTATATATATATATATATCACTTATATTCTAACTTCCTAATTATAGCACGTAATTAGTATAGCTATTATAGTACTAATTAAACCAGTTTTCTTATGGTTGGAATTATTTAGGATTTATAATTTATTATATATAATATTTACTACGTATATATATCTATAATATATATACTAAATATATATTAATATATAATTACTATATATATACTCACACTATAATAATATACTAGTATAAGTATATAATCATAGTATATAATATAATATATATACTAGATATATATAACTTATATTATATTACTATAATATATATATATATATATATATAATAATAATAATTAGATCACCTATAATAAACCTCTTTACTTTTACAAAGTTTGGTACCCTCAAGCTTTATCTACCATTATAATCAAAATACAAAGAGATTGTCCAATTTAACCCCTGACCACACGAACACCTGCGGTGTACACACTATTTCCTTCCATTCTCTCACATTAGAGGACGCGAAGGAGGGATTTGGCCCCTGACAGGATGCGCATATAGGAAACATACAATGAAAAAATCCTTTGTTACAAGGTTTATCGATTGAGAATATATATATATATATAATATAGTATATAATAATAATAATACTATATATATACATAATATATATATATATATATATATATATATAATATAATAATATATTATATATGATATATTAATATATATATATATATATAAAAGGACAGCGAATCTTTGAGAATTTTTTGGCGGATGAGAAGGGTGATCAATTGGACATAACTAAATTACATACTACGAAGCACTTTTTTTGCTTGGCATACTAGACACGACATGCATAAAACAATTTTTTTACAATATTTGAATGAGGCCCGGCTTCATACATCGGATATCTGCGGGAGTTAAAAATGTTAAACTAAAAAAGATACATGCGACTCTCCCTACTAGATTTTTTTTTTTGTTTTTTTATTGTTTTGTGTGTGTGTGTGTCTTTGACCTTTTGACCTAGATCGGGTACGAGTTAAAAATTTACTTTTATGTGTGTGGCGTCAAAGAAATGAACAGAGAAACGGAATTATCAGGAATTTTCTTTTTTTTTTCTTTTCTAAATTATATTATTTTTATATTTTTTTTATTTTTCTTCCCCCCCCCCCTTCACTAGTCAAACTGCCCATAAACTCAATTTTCATCCATCCTGCCCCTCGCATAATACCATGCCCTCTCCAATTTTACTACTTCACTTACCACTTCAACACAACGCACTATAATATATATATATATATATATATAAATATATATATAATATTATATATATAATATATAATATAAATATATATAATATATATACTATCTATATATATATATATATATATATAACACTCTGGTGTAATGTAGCCCAACACCTTTGGAAAAAAAATATGAGCCTAAGGTTCACGATATATATATATATACTAATATAAGTATATATATATATATATATATATTAATAGTATATCTATATATCCATATATATTGAATTTATATTATATATATATTATCCTATAGTATCATATAATACTAATATATTATATATATATATATATATATATATATATACTATATATATATATATATATATATATATATATTTATATACTTTATATATATATATATCTATATATATATATATTTAATATTTATATTATATATAGAGTGTTCCGAAAAAACTATACGAGCATATGGTGTAACTCCAACTTACACAATATTCCTAATCCTTAGGAAGAATGAAATCAAAACAAACTAGACCTTTCCTTTAAACTTTTAATTAGGGTAGAGATTCAAATAAAAAAAGTGCGGTGCGGTGCGGTACTGCTACCAAACAATTTTTCAAGTGCCAAAATAATCTGGAATGCGGTGCAACAAAAAAAACACAACCTGGCGGTGGCTGATGCCCCGGCCAAAACCCGCGGCATACTACCGTAGGCATCATCCTAATATATTAGTTTAAAAAAAACCGCTCTTTTGTTATTTCTAGCGCTTATTAAGAGGTAAAAGGAGGGGGGGAGAAAGAGAGCAAACTAACTAAAGTCCTATGACTTTACACCGTTATTTTCAAAGGTTTTCCGAATCTATCTTAACCAAGCTGGTATAAAAAAGTTGAAACTTATTCTAAAATTCCTGTGTTTTCCCTGTCATATTGATCCAAATTTTCCCACTGGACTAAAAAATAATGTATGAAAAATAAACATCATTTTAGTCTTTGTTATCATAAGCAAGATGAAAAATAATGAAATACCTCCAGACACCTCCTCTCAATCCATCGCACCTAGTAAAACAAATTTTCGTTGCACAGCTTTTTCAGCAATTTAATTAATGAACATCTACCAGAAATTGACATTTTACAAGTGAAATTTATATTGAAAAATAAAAAATATATTTTTAAACACAACTTACCAAAATATATTTATATAAAAATGAGAGAAATCGTGCATATTCAGACCGGCCAATGCGGCAACCAAATCGGAACCAAGGTATTGTGTAATATTTTTGCTTTTGTCATTTTTTCCCTTTTCTTTTACTTTATTCAAAATAAAAACAACTTAATGCCTTTGTGATGGAATATTTAAGAGGACTTCTTTCTACTAACTTCTGGATAAGTTCTTGCAAGAATAGCAAGCAATCTTCTCTAAATTTTAAAATTTCTTGGAGTTTTGCCACCTTCGAGGTAGCATTCCATAAATTCCTATCTTTATAGCTCGTAATGATACAGGCTCATCATTTTTTGGACATTTATTAAATTTTTTTTATTTTAAAGTTAATTTTCATTAAAACTTTGACATCTAAACAATAAATGTCCGGTTTTAGAATTCTTTTAATTAAAGTTTTAACTAAGTGACTGAGATCATCATACAAGAAGGGTGTCAAAGATTCAATTATAAAGATTCAATTAACTCAAGAAGTATAAATTCTTAAGCTAAGAAAAAGTTGATATATAAATTTTTTACTTAATTTTACTCCATATTGGAACTTATCAACAATTTAAATTCTAAGTACTAGGAACGAGGAAGAGATCATGAAGAGAGAAATGATATTCTTGTGCCTCTTGGTTACTGTTCTCCTCCTTCAAGCCAAAACTCCTTTTAACATCCTTGGAGCCAACTGAGCTTCCTTAAGATCTTCCATTTTTAAAGAGAATTTCGAAGTCATTATGTGCTACTATACTTTTTTAGGGGTTAAGCAAAAATGATGCCTGAATAATCATATAAATTGGATTGAATAATTTTATTTTCCCTGTGTTTTCCCTGCACACTTTTCATTTTCCCTGTTTTCCCTGTTGGTATACACTATGTTAACACAATGATTTAGAAACCTCTTACTTCATCAACTCTGATGGACGGTAGTTTTCGTAAAGAGGAACGCTTTACTTATAATCTTTCCCTTCTCATTTTCGGCATTTAGGCAAGTTTTATGTTATGATAGATAGAATTATATATAAGGCTTCGATAGCCTGTCACAAAGTTTTTATCTCCAAACTTCATTCATTCTCACTTCTATTTAGACCCGTTCTATAGGTGCAATTGCAGATGGCCATTGGTCATCTTCTTAAATCTTTTAACATAGGTGGTAAACCAAGAGTTCTTCTGTCCTATCCCCAACACTTTTTCTACATTTCATCAATGACGTCCTCTGCGTCACTTTATCACTTATCCATATACGCTGACGATTTAACTAGTTTATTATTATTAATCCTTTCACTTTGAAAGGCGTCTCAATCAAACTTCCGAGTCGTTGCTAGATGGCATCAGAGGAGTAATTGGGCTCTGTTCTTCCTCACATTTCTGATTGGGAGAGAGAAAAAGTGGTTTTCAATGACTCAAAAAATCAGTTCCTTCATCATCTATTCGGCAAAATCTTTCAGTGACTTTCACACAACTAGATCACCTTTGAAAAAACAACAACAACTCAAATTCTCTTCCATTCCTAATTTCTTTTCCCGTCATCCTCTAGGAGGGATCACATTATCCTTTCACTAAAACCATCAGAATTTCTACTCACCACCCTAGTTGCTTACTCTTTAAATAAGGGATTGTTTGTCCTTTTAAGGAAGAGACAACACACAATCTTTTCTGGTTCCACTCACAATGCCCCCCCCCCCTTTTTCCTCTCTCTCCTTGCGTCGAACTGCTGTTGCACCGCTCTTTCTTACACCATCGCTATTACAAACTGTTCTTTCGAACTTTAATAGTATACACCCTATCCTGAGGGTTGTAGCACGTTCAACCCCTCAATCTATATTCTCATTTCTTCGTAAAATTCTGATTTCCATCTTAATAGCTTTGCTCATTCATACATTACACTAAGAACAAATTCTGCAACACACTTCTAATGACATCAAACACTTGTGTATCGACTTATGTTGGCTGTTCGATTAAGCGATTTCTGATTTTAACTTTCCAACTCTGCAGGATTCCATCCATGAGGGCCTCAGGCCGTTCCCACCAGAGCATATATATATAATATATATATATATATATATATGTATATATTATTATATAGTATATATATATATATATAGTAATATATATATATTATATATCACTCTATAATAATATATAAATATAATTAGTATATAGTATATATATATATTGTCTACTTATGTACCCTTATATATATATAATATATATATATATTATATATATATATATATATATATATATATATATACTGTGTGTGTGTGTGGACAAACTATAAAATTACTTTAAATTACTATAAAAGTACACGAGGACAAAGTTCGCAACAAAGAGATAAAAAGGAGATAGGAAGATTAGCTCGATTACCCTCGCGATAGGAGAGGAAGCAAGCGGGGCAAAAGATGTATACCTTGTGAAACCTACACAGCTTGTGAACAAATTGTTAAAATTTTAATATTTATTCAACAGACCAACAAGTAAACCAACAACGTTTTAAAAATATTAATTGTGAAAATTCTTCCGTTCCTTTAAAAAATGAAAAATTCAGCTTCTGAAAAACGAGTAAAATTGCCCTAAAATTAAAAACCAGACAATTTAATGTCTTAATTCCGTGTAGATACCAATCTGCTACTCACTTCACATAAAAAAAAATTTAGTTTATCAATACCCTTGTGAAACCACCCATTTATTTCAAAAATTTATAATAATAATAATAAAAAAATTAAGTAACTTTAAGTCGTCTGCAGAGATCTACACAGAAAATTTTCAGCCTTCAAAAAAGTAAATATTAAAAAATTTTATTCTCAGATCTATACATAAAAAAAGTTATAAATATCGCCCCCCACAATCTCCCAAAATAACTCGAAAAAACGTGATTTTCGAGTAACTTTATTACCATAAATGTGAATTATTATGGCACCGTTTCTCAACCTTTAAAATCATGCGCTACTTAATCCACCCTTCTAAATAATAATAATAAAAAAAAAAAACAACAGTTAATATAACCTCAGGAACCCCTTAAAGATGCATTTACGCGAATTGAAAATTCAATTATTGGGATATTTTCCAGGTGATGACGACGATTTCTCGAAAAGATGAGTTTTCAATCCGTTTGATAAAAATGGTTATTTTAGATGAAATATTACTAGTTGATACACATACCCAACTTACTGAAATATCAACTGACAAAACTCTACAACTAGAATACAGAAGCTTAGTGACGGATACTTTGAAAACCAGTGATCCTATTTGCTGCCAATTACATATATGAAAAAAGCTTTTCGTCTATGGTGGCATTAAAAACTAAATACATAAATCGTCTATTATCAATTGAAAATAAATTACTTGTTGGTTTCCGAAGTCGATCCACGTAAAGAAAAGATTTAAGTGAAAAGAAAACCCCAACCATCACCCATTAATACATGTTAACTCGATTATCAAACTAAAGCTATCAATAACAACTATGTAACATTTTATTATAATTAATATAATTCGTTACTAAATCTTTTTTTAGTACATAAAATGTTTTATTTTTTGTGATCCACTACTACAATACCTCAGATAGAGAAACCCTAAATTAGGTTAATATATCAACCATGTTTATATTGATAATTAATAGGTTGATAATTGTGTAAGCAAAACAAATTCAAATTTACTAATTAACAACTTGTTAAAATAGTTTGACATTTACGGGAAAAAATTCAAATTCTGAACTGTGACACTTTTGTGTGTAATACTATATATATATATATATATTATATATACTATATTATATATTATATATATTATATACATATAAGTATATATATATATATCTATATATATTACCTATATTATATATATATATAATATATTAAAATTATATAATATATTATATATATATATATTATATGTGGTGTGGTGTGTACACACACACGCAGAGCCTTGTTCTACTAATTTAAATGACAGAAAACTCCTAAATTGATTCAGTGAAGCACAAACATATAGAGAAACTGAACGAAAAATATACAAAAGCAAAGACGCGTACGGAATATCTCAATTATATCGATTTCTCATTTAATAGACAATTCTTTCTTCAATTTTATTATATATATTATCTATATATATATATATAATATATATATATATATATATATTATATATATATATATATTATATATATTATTATATATATATAATAATATATATATAATATATATTCATAAGGAAAAACGGACTATAAAAAAGGGCACAACAGAAAAGGAGAGAGAGAGAGAGAGAGAGAGGAGAGAGAGAGAGAGAGAGAGAGAGAGAGAGAGAGAGCGAGAGAGAGACCTCATACTGGCCAGGTTATTGATCTGAAAAGCACACCTCGGCTCACCCCCTCAATCCACCCTCGTTTGCCTATGCTTCTGGTTAGTACTCTCTGTTCAATACTCCGCTCTTCTTTTTCTCTCCTCTCTGATTCTTGGTCCTCTCCCTCTCCCACTCACTCTCTCTTTCCTCTCCCCTACAAAAGTGGCTGAAGCCCTCTCTTGATTTAATGTCGATTTAAATTGAAAGGAATAAGTTCCAAAGTGCGCACATTAACCAGTTAAATATGATATACTCCTACTTATTTGGCATTATATATTATATATCATATATATTATATATATATTATATATAATAAAATTTATATAGATATATATATATATAATTATATATATATATATTCTACTATTATATATATATTTTATATATATATAGATATTTATATATATATATATATATAATATACTTATATAATATATATATATTATATATATATTACTAAAATTCTAGCGGTATTTGTCTCCGCATTTTAAATTTTAAATAGCATATCTGCAATTTGTCCGATAATTTTATAGATCGGGTTTTGAAAGTGGCTGCGAAAGAAAGAGTGAAGAGGGGTGAATTATGCTCATCTGCCCCCCCCAATCTCTCTCTCTTCTCTTTCATATAAATAACATAAGCAACGGATAGTAAGGTTTTGGGCTTTGTGCTTGTTAGGCTGCGACATTTCTTTTAAAAATCCTTTACTTTCCGCGATTTGATTTTTATATATATATATATATATAAATATATATATATATATATATATATATATATATACTATTATATATATATATATATAATATATAATAGTATATATACATATATTTATATATATATATATATTCACGAGTTCTATAAAAAGAATTTGTAAATAAAATGTAACGCAAAGAATACGTAAAAGTAAGCTCAATTTGTTAAGTGACAAATAAGTTAACGAATCACTTAATTCAGAGTAACTCCCGCCCCTTCCCCACTCCCAATACACACATTCGCCGCAATTATACGCTGCTGCGTCCCTAATCAATTAAATTGTACAACGCATTGGGAAACTACCTCCCGCGCCGTTTTTGCCGTAAGAAATTGAAAACAACTTCCGCATTATAATATATTATATATATATATATATATATATATATATATTATATATATATACTATAGTATATATATATAATGATATAATTTATATATATATATTAATATTTTATGAATCTTGCTTCTAGAAACCTCAATGCAGAATGAAAAGGAAGACAATTGCATATTTGAACATTTATTAGGAAGACGTTTCGATCAATAACAACCACTCAGGTCAAGAAAATATCACAGAACATTAATCTTATAAGAGAAAATTAAAAATAAATTAAAAAATGTAAATATGAACAGTAAAGCACAAAAAATAAATAGCAATAATAATAACACCAACAATAGAAAAAATACTAACAATAGTAAAATAAATAAATAAATAATAATAATAATAATAATAAATAAAATAAATGGCACAGCAGTGCCAAAAATCAAGAAGAAGACAATAACAGCATAATATAAATAATGGAGTAATAATAATAATATAATAATAATAATAATAATAATAATAATAATAATAATAATAATAAATAATAATAAATCTTCAGTGTTTTTGTTTTTGAGTGTGCTTCTGACTTCATTAGTTAATGAATTATTAATTAAATTAATTATTATTATTGCTATTACTGTTAGCATTATTATTTCTATTATTAGTGGTTATAAATTTTTTATTGTGTTCTTTACTGTTCATATTTTAATTTCTTAATTTGTAATTAAATTTTCTTTAAATTAGTTTTAATATTTTTTCTAGCCCTGATAATGACACTTGTGTCGAAACGTCGTCCTAATAAATGTTCAAAAATGCATTCGCCTTCCTTTTTCAATAATATATATATAGGTATATATATATATATTTATTATATATAATATAATATAATATATTATAAATATATATATATATATATAATATATATATATATATATATATATTATAATTATATATATTATATATTATATATATAATATTCTTGATATTATAAATTTATAACACGCAGCATTAAAACAGCAACAACAAAAAAATCCTTAGGATGTTCATGTACTAGTAACTAAAAACATTTTAATTAATTTTATTATACATGCGAATCCCCGGTATGTTTGGCCGGAAATCCATATTTCGCAAGATTTTTCCACTAAAATGCATATCATAAATATTTTTGTCATAAATGTTAATTTTCCAAAAGAGATATTAGATTATTATGGAAACAAAGGAATTATTTAACAACTTAAAACAATGCGAATATGTGATTAGATTGGCCTTCTCATTTTACCCCATTTTACGATATATATATATTATATATATATATAGTATATATATATATATATAGTAATATATATATATATATTATAAATGTATTATATTAAATTTCTACAATATAGATATATATATATATATACCTAACATGTATATATAGTATGACTTATAGATTTTCTAAATATGTTTTCCACTAAATATATATATCCTCTATATATTATAAATGTCTATATTTAGAACTTCCACTTTGTGTCCGAAATAATAGGGCAATTAGAAACCCTCGTTTATTTGTTTTTTTTTGTGGGTGTAGGGGGGGGAGGGGGGATGGTAGTTGAAGGGTGTTACTAAATTTAAAAAATTACAGTTTAACTTTTTTAGTAGAAAAAAATTTACATACTTATTTTAAATTGTTGAAATTTTTCCCTTCAGTCTATCGAGATCTGAATTCTTCGCACTTATATTATTATAGATATTATGACTATTGTTTCTGGGTCTCGGCGAATTTATACTGCCCATTGGCGATGTCATATTATATATAATATATAATATATATATATATATATATTTATATATATATATAGTATGATAGATGATTGAATATGAATATTATATTATATATATATATATATATATATATTTTATAATATATAATATAATATATATATAGTTAATTTAGTTGTACAAAAAATTATAATGCTGTTGGTTGTAAACGGACTGTTTCAAGGATTTATATATAGTATATATATAATATATTATAGTATATATATATATATATATATTATATTATATATATATATATTATATATATATATTATATATATATATATATATATATTATATATAATATATATATATATATATAGTCATAAAAAATATTTTAAAGGTTTTTTTTTTTTTAGGTTAAAGGGTTTTTTTATAGAGTTTATTATATTGGGAAAGGGGATTCGAACCCGTTGGTATTATTTATTTAGAATTCAGAAGAGTGATAAAGTAGTACCATATCTTTATGTTGATGAAGATGTTATGACATTATGGTGTGGGTAGAGAAGATTTTAACTGGATGAAAAAAATTAAGGTGTACATGTGCAGTGCTAAATGATCATAAATCATGAGTAGAGTTGGTAAAAAGCGGTGTTCATCATGGTTCTCTGATGGTTATACTTTTCCTTAACTATAAACGATTTGTAAGATGGAATGAAAAGTAAAAGTTTCTAAGTTTGGCAATAATACTAAATTGTTTTCCCTGTTTTGGGAAACTTCTTGAAGGTTGTATCAATATTCGTCATGTCTTGGATAAACTTCTTGATTTTGCTAATAAGTGGCAAATAAATTTCAAAGCAATAAATGCTAAGTATTTCTTTCACATTGACAGCTCTAATAAGGATTTTCATTGACAAATTGGATATGGCTCGTGTCAGTTAACAAAAAATAAAATGAATAAAATTGGGAATAGCTCGAGTCAGTTGACAAAAAAAAGAATTTGGGAGTGGTTATTAGTAGTAATCTAAAAATAGAGGTAACAAAAGGTTAAAAATAATGAACCATGATGTTGCCCTGTAAGTTGTAAAATGTTAAAAATACTATAACATGGTGTTGCTTATAACGTAAGGAGATAAGATTAAATCTGAGAAATTACTTGAAGCAATAGAAAGATTTTGGATTTTGTAAATAAGGAATTGAGAGATGATAAGAAGAAACTGGGACGTATTTTTTATGGAAAGATTTCTTAAGTGAATATGCTTTAGGTTTATGATAAAATTTTCATTTTTGAACTATTAATGAGAGTACATTTTTCATACTAGAACGTGGTAGGTCAACTAAACGTCACAATAATAATAAAAAAAAAGCAATTACGATTAGAGAAAATACTTCTCCAGTTAATGTTTGTAGTAGTAGTAGTGGCCTTAGGATGTGATAGCTAGTAGTTCACTAGCAACTTTAAAAAATAGGTTATAGTTAAATAAATGATTTTGGATATTATGTAGTTATTACATATTGTTTTTATTTCACTTTTGTTTTAAAGAACGTTGTCTTGAGTAGGGCCTAGTGAGTTTCATAAAATAAAATTTCTTTGAAATATTAAAAAAAAAATTATATGCTTCACTTTACTGGGGGTTTTATATTGTTTGTGTGCTATCTTTCAAACCTATATTATATGTATTAAGCCTAAGGACTGGGGTGGGGTAGTTGGAAAAAACTACTAAATATTAGCATCTTTACCAAGAGTTGCAAGTATATATATATATATTATATATATATATATATATATATATATATATATATATATATATATATTAGCTATTTTATATGTGTCTAATAATATTATATATATATATATATATATATATATATTATATATATATATATATATATATATATATATATATATATATATATATATATATATATATATATATATATATATATATGAGAGGTAGGGGACATGACTCATTTCTCATGAAATTTGATAAAATTTTAATAGCATAGATATTTTAATATAATTGTTCTTTAAATACTGTTAAGCAAATTCCAACCTTTAGCAAGGTAGCCTATAAAAAATAAATGTAAAAATAGAATCTTAAGTATTAAATTAAATAATTAATTAATAAATAAATAAAATTTAATTTTCAATTGGGTTACACATTTGAAGCCATTTAAATAAGTATTACAGTTAACGGTTAAAGACGAGGGAGTAATAACTTTTTTTTTCTTTTCTTGCGGTCAGGGTGAAAAACGATTTTTAAAAACTTTATAACTTTTTCCTTACATAATATTTAAATCATTTAAATTGCTGGTTGTTCCTTAAGTCTAAGGTTTTTTTTTATATATTCTTCCACAAAACTAAAAACCACTAATTATTCATTAATTTGCTAAAAAGCAGAACAAGTTATACAAGTTTCGGTAAGTTCTTGCAACAATTGCCATATATCCTTAAAAAGAATATTAAAGAATCCATTGGAACCAGCTACTGAAACCAGTCAGGTAAGAAATTGTTAAATTCGAACAGGTCTAAAAAAAATTATGGGGAGTAAATATGACCATGATGATTTACTGAATGTTTATTCTTTTATATATATATAAAAAAAAAGTAATGATTTCAAATTTTTTATTTTTTTACACTTTCAGAAACAGCAAGTTAAAAAAAATTGAAAAAACAATTTGTCTGTCCATTACTTTTCAGGAAAGTAAACAAAAATTATAAAAAGCAAATATGCTGAAACAAATTTTGAAATAGTGTGAAAGAGGGATCCTTAAATCTTAACAGTACCTATATGTAGGAGGGAAAGTTCATGTTTATATTTATATACAGTATGGTTACGAACTTGTATAATTGGTGGATAACTTAGTTAACCTATGTTTTTCTTTTACTTCATTAAATATATACTATATATATATATATACAGCTATGGTTACATATTATATATTATATAATATCTTATTTTATATATATATATATATATATATATATATATATATATATATATATATATATATATATATATATATAAGTAAAACCTTTCCTTGCTAAAAATTTACCCACTGTGTAATTTAAGTAATAATAAACAAGTATCTAGTCTTTTTCTGTAAACCTGTTTTTTCCCAAAATTTTAATATTTTAATGATCTGAGTATTTCAATTGTACTATAAGGGATTATGGAACAACATATACTGTAATAACGAAAGACTCCTTGCTTAATAAGAAATTATAAAGGTCATATGCCAGCGCCCTCAAAAATTTTGCGGGAGCAAACGTAAACAACAGAACTTTAGAGGAATTTTATAAATATTTTCACAACATTATATATATATATAATATATAATATATATTATATATACGATTATATATATATTATAGATATTTATTATATATTTTCATATATATATATATATATAATATATATATATATATATATATATACTATACGTAACGATTAAAAATTAAAATCTAGTACAGCCAGAAAGAATTAAGCTAAGGTAAAAAAAAATTTTTGCCCTATAGCATTTCAGAAGTACCATTTAATACCTTAATTAAACCTTTAGGAATTATAAAATAAATACTCCAAGTCTATATACTTTCAAATTAAAGTGATTATATATATATATAATATATATATATATATATATATATATATATATATATATAGAGAGATATTATTAGTATATTATATATAATATATTATATGTATTATTAAAAAAACAAAAAACCTGCTGATTGGCTTTTTGTACAACAATTCCCATAGAGCTGCTGTTGCTACTACTACGTAATATAAATAAATAAATAAGTAAATAAATAATAATAATAATAAATAAAATTTAACAAAAAATCGAAGTCATTTAAAAAAAAAAAGGTGTACAGCCAGTAGTACTTACAACGGCTGCATACTCAGAAAAAAAATAATGGGCTATTTTTATTAAATCTAAACGAGTTCCTAGCCTAATCAGTATAATTTTTAAATGATTGAGCAGGAGTTGGAGAATTTCAAAATGGCGGAATTGAGAATAGTATTTAAAATTACAAAGCAAGAATAAAAAAAAAAAAAAATAAAAAAAAAAAAAAAAAAGTTAGCGTATTTTCCAGAAAATATGCTATGTTAATGCGATCCACACACAAATAAAATTATTTTTATTATTAATTATATATAATATATATATATATATATATATATATTATATTAATATATATATATATATATATATATATATATACATATAGACACCATGTGTTTTATATTATTATATATATATATATATATATATATATATAATATATGAAACTTATTACAAAACTATAATAAATATAAAGTTCAAAAATGTCTTACTCTTTTACAAAGACAAACGCATGGTTCCTCTCTCAAAAATTAAAAAGAGTAAAAATTTAAAGAATTGGAAATCTAGCTTTTGACTTTGACCATAATAAATCAATCGTCTAATATGGCTTGCGATACAACGCACACAAGAATGAATAAATTATACATGGATTTAATGCAGACCTCAGAAGGGAAATGGTAAAGCTTGGTGGATCGTATAACTGATGAATGGTATTTAAATAATGGTTGTTTTTTTTAATAAAGGGGTGTGTTGTTTATCTTTTTACTGAAACATTTTGAATATAGTCATTTGGCACAAGAAATAACATCAATTTTAATGCAATTTAATGATATTATTTAGTTATAATATATTATATTATTATATATATATATTATATATATATATATCTATTTATAATATATATTATATATATATATATATATATATATATATATATATAACTGCATGTCCATTATGTGACTAATGTAGCCGAGGTCAATTTTTTTTTCATAATTTACGTTATCGAACTAAATGTACAACAGCGCGCATAACGAAAAAAGTTAAAACTTTTTTTTTCTATACATTTATATAACTTTATTACAGCATGTTTAGTTGTGAACTTGTTTATTGAAACAATGGAAAGTGAAATAAATTATACACTAATATAAGTTTGGTTAGGTAAGTAAGGTTAATTGTTACGTTAGCTTACAGATTTAAACTTTTTTAAAAATATTTTTAAGAGTGTGAAGCTCTTATTAAAATAGTTTTATTTTGACTTTTATCAAATTAAAAATGTGTTCAGACTCAGGGTTGGGATTTTTTGGATTTTTTGAGAATCGTGACGTCACGCGAAATATAATTTGTAAACAATTTTTTTTTAAGTTCGAGTAAGTATTATTTTTAACCCTAGGCCCTATATCTGAGTTCAACAACTTAAAAAAGGGCTTATAGTCAATGACACAATGAAACCGCAACACTAAAGTGTGTTATTTGTAATAATGATAATATATTACATCAGAAATAAAACAAACATGTTTGAAACATGATCTTTTGTTGACATTTTTATAATGTAGAAATTTGAAACAGAGTAGCCTTGCTATATTATTATTCTAATTTTTTATTTCCATTGAATTAAAATCACTTAAATAACCAAAATTAAAAAATATGAAAAGCAAAAAATCAAACAAAGCAAAAAATCAAGTGAAAAAATCAGTTGAAAAAATCACTTGATTTTTTCCGTGCCATCCCTGGTTCAGATCCATGCAATCGATATGGATAAAACTCCACTAATAGTATATATATATATATAGTATATAACTTGTATATATATATAATAATATATATATATATATATATATTATATATAGTATATATATATATAATATATATAATATAATATATATATATATATATATTATATATATATATTTATATTATATAATATTATAATATATTATAACTTTGTTAACAATCTGTAAAAACGGAAGTTCCAAAAATGTCTTACTCTTTTACAAAGACAAACGCATGGTTCCTCTCAAACCGTAAAAGAGTAAAAAATTTAAAAGAATTGATCTAGCTTTGAGTTTGACCATAATAAACAAATCGTCTAATATGGCTTCGATACAAAGCACACAAGAATGAATAAATAAATACCATGATTATGAGAGTCAGAAAGGGAATTGGTAAACTTTGGTGAATCGAAATACATGGTAGTCAAAAGGTGTATGCGTTTTGTTTGTTTATTAAAAGTGGTGTGTTGTTTCTTTCGCTGGGACATTTTGAATTGTAGTCATTGGCACAGGAAACAAATCATATTGAGAAGTACCAATCTCAAAGTTAAATATTTAAGCACCATTTTTTTTTTTTTTAAATGTCCGTACAAGATTTATTCCATTCACTTACGGATAAGGTTTAGAGAAGCGAACTTTCCTGGTTCTATGCTAACTTTTCCTAGGGATTAAAAATATTGGTAATATCTTCGAAAAAGAGAATAAAAAAAAATTAAAAGCAAACTGACAACAAATGAAATATCAATCATACTAAATTGTCACACTAGGCCTAACTAGTTTAGTTTTTCGGTGTATTTTACTTTAAAAATTAATTATTAGTAAGAACTGTAAAGTTAATTGAATGTAGTCGAAGCAAGTAGCATCAATAGTCGTCGGAATCGTATTTTTATTTACCAATTGCACAACCCTGATCAATACGACAACAGTTAAAATGAATGTACAATAGATGCAAGATATGAATAATTGAGACACAAAGCGCTTGCGAAAAATTGTCTACTACTTTACAATGTAGACAAAACGCGAGGTTCTCTAACTGTAAAGTGAGTAACTTTAGAAGAATTGATCTAGCTTTGATTTTGACCACAATAATCAAAATCGTCTTAATATGGCTTCGATACAAAGCAAGCAAGAACGCATAAATTAAACAAACACAAACACGCAAGAGGCAAAACAGATGCCAGACGTAGACGTGAATCACTTCCTAACACTTTCCTTAATGCTTATTTTTAGTAGTCACTAAATTAAGAAATAACAAAAACTAATATTTTAACAAAAACTGAAGTGTGTGAATATATATATATATATATATATATTATAATATATATATATATAATTTATTTTATATGTATTATATATAATATATATATATATAATTATATATATTATATTATTCCTATTAAGAATTTCCAATCCCCAGGATGAAATTTATCTGATACCTGATACGAAGTACCAATAGCTCTCCTGAAGAAGTTTACTGAAGCTAAAATGTTTAAAATAGAGGTTTTATTGATTAGAGTCTTTGGTTGAGATAATTATGTATTTAAACTTCATTCTTAAATTTTACCCATAGTGAATAACAAAGGTGGATTCAACGTTGCTGATATGAGTCAGATGACTGAAGTTTCTTGAAAGATCGACGATTAACTAGTATTAGTGAAATATTTTATTAGTTATTCCGCTCGCTCTATTTTATACTTGAGAATATAATAAAGGTAGATCCATCTTACCTTTGAATTAAACGATAAAATTACACGATGGTAAAAAATTACACTGAAATTTGAACTGAATTATTAATGTTTAAAGAAATAACTTTGAACTTGTCTCAATTTCGGTCAAGGTTTCCTCCCCCCCCCCTTCCCAATGTAAACTTTTTCCTTAATTTTATTGAAGTTTTATATAATATTTGCTCAAATGTTAAAATTGAGTTTCCATCAAAATTATTATAAAAAATTTGGATAAATACATTCTACATCTTCATTCAAAATGAAATTTAAGTAAAAAATTTCTGAGATTGGGGAAGGTTGGGAGATTTTCCCACTGCTG
>JABUQX010101350.1:30000-46513 GCA_015478945.1 Trachelipus rathkii | reverse complement strand
CTCTCTCTCCCTCCTTGCCCGAAATGTAGTGTTTTAAGTTTGTAGGAGTTCTGGAGACAGTATCTTCAGTGAGATTTCTTCTGATCTTTAATAATTGATCGAGTCTGCTTGAGTATCTCAACCCGACGGGTTTATATATTATTTCATTTCGAACTTATGCTAAAATTTTGCTCGCGCAAATCTTAGCATAAGTACGACATAATGTTAAAAAATTTTTACCATTTTTCATTGTGCTACATATTATATATATATATATTATATATATATATATATATATAGTATATATAATAATATATATATATATATATATATATATATATATATATATATATATATATATATATATATATACTATATAATACTATATATATAATATATATTTATAATATTAGTGCTAGTGAAAACGCACTTTTATATTATATATAAACCATTTTTAATGGTGCGCCTCTCTTTTGCGAAACCACACCTCGCTTGTTGATATGCTGCGTGTTACCACCTGACCACGATGAGCTAAAAGGAAATCTACCATTTACTTCTGAAAGATTACATCTTCCAAGAAGAATAAGGTTCTTCAGTCTGACTGTGAACTTTTGGCAGACCTTCCCGCTCCCTCTCGGGTCAGGAGTCACACAGGGTTTTTGGTTAGGCGAAATCATATTGGGACTCACAATGCATGCATGATATTAGAGCTGTGGGGAGGTCTGCCAAAAGTTCCCTGTAAGAATGACGTACCTTATTCTTCTGGGAAGATATAATCTTTCAGAGGTAAACGGTAGATTTCCTTTTAGCTTATCGTGGTCAGGTGTTAATACACCTGCTATACCAACAACGAGGGTAAGTGCTCGAAACCCAGTTGGGTGAGAAAGCCTAGGGACAATTATATTTACTCATAAAAGTATTACCGAGTGGATCGGAGCAGTGCTTATGGCATTGGCACCGGTGTTGAGGTGCTCATGCATATTTTTAGGCTTTTAAAGGTTTTCAAGTTAAAGTATCCATTTCAAACTTTCCACCTTGGTTGGAGAAGGTGCTGCATGCCTGGCCCTGAGATTTCACGCCGTCACGTCGAAGGAGGTGAGGGGGTCTTAGACCCCAAAACCAGGAAAAGGACTTAGATTGATGAACTTTTGGTAAGTGAATAGAAGAGAACGAATGAAATAGAATAGTGAGTTTAAATTAAGTGCCGGATCACGTGAACTGGAGCCGGAGCTAATGTCAGAGCCAGACTGGAATTCTGGTTCCAGCTACATATTGAGTCAAATTAGATACCTTTATATATGTTTTTAATGATATAGATTCCGAATTTGATGGTTTCAACACCCCCAAATGAGTTTGAAGACCCCCTGGAGGGGGGTTCCAACTGAAAAAAAAGAAGAAAAGCACAGAGTGCAAGACAGAAGAAGAAGTAAGGAAAGATTAAAAAAAGAAGAAGGAATAAGATGAAGTCCATATGGCGGATCAAATGAGCCGGAGCTGGAGGCGGAAACGGTGCTGGAGCAGGAATCAGATGAAAAACACAGAGTGCGTAGCCGAGGAAGATTGAGGTTGAAAAGGAAGTCTCATATGCCGGAGCAAATGAATCGTTGTATCTATTGGCGCCTGCACCGATGTGGAGCCGGTGCGGTACTACGTTAGTAAACATGTACTTAGCATCATAATATTGATATCCTTATATATGTTTTCAATGGCGTAGAGCATGAATACCATAGTTTCAATACTCTCCGAGGTGTCTGAGGACCCCCAGGAAGAGTCCTCAGCTGAAAAGAAAGAAGAATTACACATATTGCATAAGAGATGGCATAATGACGAATGCTGAATGACGAAGGATGATGTTGACGATTCCAGATGAATCAGAAATAGTAAGGTCCCCATTTGAGATGGGGAACGAACTCATAAAGGGATTTTGCTTTTAAAATGAAATTTTAAATGGTAGTAAGCTAATAATACATAGACTTACGCTCTAACAAGAGCCCTATGTTGAATTAATATATTAAATTTAACACAGAGAACTTAAGTGGTACTCTTTAGTCATACACAATAGCCTTCAAATGTTGCACAAAATATGAATATAAGTACAATTATGCACCACGAACCAAGTATTATCTGTTCAGTCTAACTTAATCTATCAATACCTAATTGGACTAAATACATCGACCTAACATTGTCTAACGTAACCTAGCTTGTATAAATTTTCAATTACGACATCTGTTTTTTATCTAAAACGTGACTCATCTGTGTATCGTTTTTTCTTTTTAAAAATATCATGCTACATTTATAGTTTTATATTTTTTTTATTTAATTTTTTAAAAAGTTTTTAAAACATTTTGTTGTTAATAAAATTTTAAGAAATTGTATTAAAAACATGTACTTTACGGACTCTAAAGCAGTAAAGCAGTAGCGCAAGTATCTAGACACCCAGATACACCCCATGCCAATACATGTCCTGCTCTATTAACTTACTGCTTTACTTATAGATTTACTGCGTTACGTCCTATTTTTGTCACGTTTTAAGTGTAAAAATAACAAAAAAAAAGTCCTATGTACGAGCATGACATAATTTATTAAAAACCTTTTATGTTTTAGCTAAATCATTTTTTCCTTTTAATGTTTATAGCAAAAATACCAATTATTCACTTACATTATATTAATCATTAAATGTTGACACATTAAGCAAGTTCTTTTGTACGATTACAATATAAATTTTTGTCGCTTAGCGTATCTAACATACTTTAAGTTCGAATAAATTTTTAACATTTACAAAATTCAATGCTTAATATCTGTAAATAGCTAACATCACCTTACAAAACTTAAACTATTTCTACTTTTCCGACATTTTCTCTAACAAATTAGTGTTAATTTCATATTTTCATAGTAATATTTAACAAAGCTTAACAAAAATTTAACGCAGCCTAACATAACTTCAAATTGAACACCTAAATTATATCATAAGTTTATTTTAGATAACAAAGCTATATTGCGAAAACAACGGTACAGCCGCTATAACCAAACTTTACTAGATAAGAATAAAATTCCATCATGAACATGGATGTCATTATATATCCAAAATAAAACATACCAAAACCATATATAGCCTAACAATGTAACTTAACACATAAACCTTACTCGAACCCGATCAAGACTAAAGATTACCAACATATCTAGCAATTTTACAAAGTGCTATAGCCTACCATGAATACGAAACATCTAGTAATATGTAATATTATATTAGACGATGATTCGAACTCGCGTTCTTTGGGATAATATACCGAAACGCTACCAATCAGACCATAGATAATTATCAAAGATAATTTTTTTCTTAGAAAATACTTTTCTTTAAACTTATTTTCCCGTTTTTTTACAAAAATGTATAGATACATAGAGATAATATTTGGAACATTGATAGGAATTAAATTGGAACTATGAATAAGTTGTCATACAATTATATTTTAGAAAATTTAGTAGCTACTTTTTATATTAAGCGTAATATTATTATCTAAATAAAATAAATAAAATAACACAGTTTGTACAATGAATTGGATGCTTAATTTATAAAGTGCAGATATCAAATATCAATAGGACTATGATAAAATTTGGAATTAACAAAATGCTCTAGGAAATAAATTTTGTTTCTTCTTTTGGTTTGTGAGAGAGATGTTTAGATTCGGTAGAGCATTTTGGTTAATGTCAAAGTTTATTCATAGTCTAAATGGTGTTATATTGATATGACATGGATTTGATGAAAGTAATAATTCCATGTAAAACTGTCTTTGGTATGTTGTTAGGTGGTATAATGTTAAGGGACAAAAGTGCGGTTTGTTAGATAATACTGCTTCAACTGATATGATGGAAAAATAGGGCTATAGTAGAGTTTTGTATATAATGATTGGATAGGTGAGAACCTATTCATATTTAATGTTAATGTCTATCATAGTTTAAATATTAGTATCTAGTAGTTATAGTATTTTGTAAAATGTTGGATTATGTTGGTAATTTATGGTGTGATGGTGATGAATGATTATAAAAAAATAAGGCTAGGGGAGTTTTGATGTACCCTGATTGGGTAGATAGAGAACTTATTCATAGTTTTAAATGTTAATTTATTTTCATAGTTCTAATGTTAGATATTATGGTAGGTATAGCAATTTTGTTAAAATTTGTAGATATGATGGGTAATCCTTTGTTTGATGGTTATGGAGAGTAAAGTTATGTGTTAAATAAATTTTTAGGGCTATATATGCGTTGTTGTATGTTGTATTTTTGAATATATAATGACATCAATGTTCATTGATGGATTTTTACTGTTATCAAGAAAGGTTGTTTAAAAAGTTTAGCTGTTTTCGAATATAGCTTTGTATTAAAATAAACCTTATGAATATTTAGGTGTTCAATTGAAGTTATGAGTGGTAATATTTTGTTTAAGCCTTGGTTAAGATATTACCAATGTAATATGAAATTAAATTAATTTACAGTTTATTCAATGTTTGCATTTTAGAGTTCTTTGCAGTTTTTTGACTTTATTCAAAGTGGATGTTAGTATTAAGATGATTAAGCCCAGGTTGAATTTGAAATGTTAAAAATTTTATTGAACTTAAGTATGTTAGATAGTAAGAAAAAATTTATATTGTAACGTAAAAAAACTTGTAAGTGTAAAATAGATGAGGATTGATACAGAACATGTAATGTGATAAAATATGGTGATTTTTTGTATTAAGCATTAAAAGGAAAATTTATTGCATTTTAAATGGTTCTATTCTCAATTTGTAATGAGAAGAAGCATAGACCTTTGTTCTTTGTGTATTTGTTACATTAATAGGTGAAAAAATAGGACCTTAAAGCAAATGTTAAACTCTATAAGGTAAAGAGTAGTTAATAGAGCCAGGAAACTGCGCGATGGACGCATGTGTCTGAGCGGTGTCTTAGGAACTATGCTGGACTACTGCTTTACTCTCCTTTTAGACGTAAAGTAATGTTAATAAAATTTCGTCTGTGAAAACTTTGTAACAAACAAGGTGTCTTTCAAAAGAGATTTTTACACAAACATTAAATCTAAAAAACATACAATAATAAAAGACAAAAAAAATACAAAAGATTTAAAAATGAAAACAATACAAAAAATTAAACACTATATAACAAAAAACAAAACACAAAACTAACACAAAAAAATACAACAGGTAAAAATAAAAACTATATACAAAAACGTAACAGTAAAAGCAAAACAAACAAATGAAAAAGATAAAAAAAAGAAAAAAAAACTAAAAAAAAAAAAAAAAAAATGAAAAAAAAAAAGTAAAAAAAATATAATTAAAATGGAGCATGAAGTTTAAAAAGAGAACCTAAAGATGAGTAGTTTAGATAAACAAAGTACGTTATATTGAACAATTTTACAATAGTATGTTACTAGACAAATGTTCTACGTCCGATTATCTCTGTATTTAGGTATAAATTAGTATGATAGATTAAGTAGATGACCAGATACATTACCATGATTTGTGAATGTGCCATAATACTGTCAACTTCGATATTCACTAGTTTTGTTGCAAATTGAAGGCTATTAGTGTATGAATAAACAGTAATTAAGTTCTCCCGTCTGTTAACAATATAATATATTAATACAAATAGGGATTTGCTTTAGCAGCGTCAAGTCTATGTATTATTAATATTTAGACCCATACATCAACATTCTATTTTAATACGTAAAATTTTATGAGTTGTTATAATGGAGTAATTCTGATTAATTGGAATCGTAATCAATACTCTACGTAATTAGATGTCTATGTATGAATCTTCAATAGCACAATACCCTGTAATTTCTTTTTTAGTGAGACCTTCTACCTGGGCGGTTAAATTGGAGAGTATTGAAAGACTTTTGGATGAGTTGATGTATACGATGAACATATATAAGTATATCCTATATTATGATGTAAAGAGTAATCGCTTTACTTAACGTGGTTTATTTCAGGCATCATCGGTGCAGGGGTAATCCGATAAACGATCTCATTTGTTAACCAGGAATAATAGATATCTCTTTTATTTATGTAGTTGTCGTTTTTTATTGTCTCTGTAGACGCATTCAAGTAGCTCGGCTATTTATGAATATGACTTCATTGAGTATTTTGTTTTTAATATTTCTTACTTCTCTTTACTGTATGACTTCTGTGCTTTACTTTCCTTTTTTTAGTTGGCAATTACGGTGCTTCTCCTACCCTTGGCGTTTGCAAGATATAATAAGAGAGATATTCCCTTATCCATTTAAAAAATAATTATAAACCCAGGCTACATATATTCTGTCGACTCTATTACGTATTGAATCGAATCAAGTTGGGTTGACATTAGTCGGTAGTACGGTGATTAATTTAAAAACAGAAAGTTTTTAATATATACTATTTTCCATTGTTTTTCTATTTAACATAGAGACAGACGCATAAATTATTTTTTTCTCTGTTTTGGGGTCTTAATGAATCTATCTTCGACGTGACTGGGACATAATTAGGCCAGAGTCTACCCCGAACCAGTTTTGGTGTGTGAAAGAACAAATTGATCAAATCATTAAATATTGAGTAGTATCAAATGAATGAAGATAAGTCAAGCTGGCAATTTTAACAATCAAAATCTACTTCTAGATGGTTTTATTATTTTCTTTCCAACTTTCCAAGTACAATTAATAGATTTAATCCTTCTCCTTTTGTGTTCCAATGCTTAAAACGTACATTATGAAGATTAAAGATCAAAGGTTTTGCCAAAGAAAATTTATTTTTGAAATCAGGGATACTATGAGATATACCTTTTATTATTATTATTATTATTGTGAGTTGATACAGTTGATTTCGAAAAATGTGTGACTTGAGAGAGGGAGAGGAAGGTCTAAAGTTTAGTACACAGATGAAAGAATTTCTTTTGGAAGATGTAATTTTAAAATAAATGTAGACTACTTTAATTTGGCTGAGAAGATAAAATCTCAAAGAGGGTGTGTTAAGAAAATTGGGTTGAGAAAGTAGAAATGGTTATATATAATATAAAAAAGTGAAGTTTTATTAGATATATTATATATATTATATATATATATAATATAATATATATATATATATATATTATATAGTAATATATATATATATATATATATATATATATATATATATATACATATATATACATACATAAATATACATGAATATATATTATTATATGAATTTTTTTGTAAAAAAAAAAAACTCATTTAATATTTGTAAAAAATTATTTTAAATTATGTTACCTAACTATGTAAGAATGTTCGAGGGGACCAACATTTTGATAAGTATGAGAATGAATATAATTACGTACTAGTTTACTATAACTTTCTGATACCACAGATTATTAGAATAAGACGTCTGTTATAAGTATGTTAGTATGATATTTATTTCAATTCTTGGTGGGATGGCTAGAAATTGAATGAGTGTATCACTGGTCGATGTGAAGTGAGTTTTCGTAAGGTCGTGTAGGTAGTAGAGTTGATTGGGAGTTATATGGATTTGTACTTATACTAATTGAATTTTTCTAATGTTGTAAATATCACAATTAGATAACTATCCCCCCCTTTTCTTCCCCCCCCTTCCCCCCCCCCTCCCCCTTCCCCCCTCCCCTCTATCGTTTCTCCTGTAAGGTTAACTAATAATAATGAAGGTCTTATAGTTTCCCAAGCACAGCAGTTGGAAAGTACTAGTCTAGAAACATCTAGGTTGAGTCTAACGGATCCACCGTCCTTTTTTCTGGATAGACCTAACTATTCCACCTCAGTCTCTTCTGATGATCTTCTGGATCTGTCGGAGAGAAATGTCGTGGGTGATTTGCCGGACGATTGGTCAAACCTTTTTAACCTAGATAGTTCTTCCAGCTCTCAAAAGACTGAATTTTATGGTTTCAGCCCGCCAAATAGTAATTCTTTCAATATATCCCCGTCGGCTGAAATGGTTTCTTCACCTGTCTCGGAGACTAGAATTCTCCCTTTTCAAATAGTGGGAGAGGTATTTGGTGATCCCACTAACGTCCATTTGGATAATAGTAATTTGACTTTGGTCCATATGGATGATGAAATCTTGTAGGAAATGCAATTGACTGTTCCTCCCAGCACTAGGAGTAGAGGATCGGTTCCCGATTTCCCAAATGTTATGTCGACTCCACTGGAGTATGTACGCCAACGTAGACGGACCAGTCTTTTATAACCTCTTCTCGGGGTTATAAAATGACACACCTGTGTCCTGATACGAAGTAAATAAGCCGGAGAATAAGGTGGGCTTTGCTTCATCCGTTTAGAAATGTCCGGAACTTAAAATATGATTAAAAAGTTCTGTCGTTCACTTACTGACTGAAAATTAATATAAAATACTTAGCCAATTAAAATTATCTTTAAATAATGAACCTGATAAGTTACCTGAAAAAAATAAACTCTTATTTCTATCTTTCTTAATCTCTTAAGTAAACTTCCTTCTGAAATATTGTCTAAAACATCTTCTATCAAAGTTGTTTTGAATGTATGCTTTCTAGTGTGCCTGATCGTCAAAAAACCTTCACTTATGTGACGAAAAACCCCCTAGTATAAATGGATTCTTCATAATTGATCTTGTGTGTATGGATTTCGTGTATGTTTTGCAGACTAAAGATTAAACTATTAAACTAAATATCTAAAAAGTCTTGTGTAACTGAATTCCTTACTTTATTTAACCAAAAATGGTTAATATATAAAGTATATTGTATATTTATCAAACAAAATGCATATATTTATTATGCATAGAGTCATCGAAAACCGCATACCTCACAAACTAATATAATAATATATATATATATATATATATATATATATATAATATATATTATATATATATATATATATATATATATATATATAATATATATATATATTATATATTGTACATATTATATCTACCAGTTCCTCGGCTCCAACGAACCTGTCATGCTTGACGGGTTGTGGAGTAGGGGAGCTTTAAAACTTATTTTACAGATTTTTCCCGGTTTCCTGAAGAGATACTACGATGTTCTCTGCATAGATGCATATAGCCTGGATGAGTAGACTCTCTCTCTTCAAAATCGTAGGACCACATGGGATAAGTAGATAAGTAAATGGGTGGAAAAGTGAAATAATCAGGAAAAAGACTTCCTAGATTATTTTATTTTTCATAATAGAGTATATAATAATGAGCAAAAATGTTTCATTATTAATGAGGTATGACGGGGTTTTTTTCGATGAACAAAGATGACAAATTTTAAAGCAGCTCTTTTCTGACTATGGAAAGAATATTATCCCTTTATTTTATTTTAAATTAAATTTTCAAATTTTATAAAATTAAATTTGTTTTTTAACTAGTCGATTTCTCAAAGTTATGATGTTACTTCTGATTTTACAAATTGATAAGTACAATTGAGAAATAGAGAAGGTAAAAATGAGTTAGTTTTACTCTAAGTCATTTTTTCGCTTCCTGACAGTTATTATGTAGAAAATAATTATCTTAGACTAGGATTGTTCATGCATGTCTTTTGTAATGTGGAAATTCTATCATGACTCAATAATTGCCGGATATTTGATGCTTTGCAGAATTGATTCGGCGTGGTTACAGACATCTAGAAACATCTCTGTCGGTTTCCCAGAGTGAACGGACGAAACAATGCCTCTATCCTTGATCGTGGGCTCTTCGGAGGTTTCCATATTTAAAAACCAAAAACGATATCTACATATGAAGCATGGTATCTCCGTTAGATCTGACTACGTTTCAGGCCGTATGCTACCGTCGTGCCTTGTAAGGGTTCAAGAACTAATGACCCCAGAGGTAAAAACCATATTTTTGTGGTCATTGACCACAATGGCCTGGAAAAGGAGAGAATTACGGGATCACGATAATAACATCGCCACCGTCTTCGAGCCTGTAGTAAATCTTTCCGTGGAAGTGGTACCTGATGTCATGAAAAAAATGAAAAAAATAACTGAGGTGGCTAAGAAGAAGAATCCTCAGGTTAGGATTTATCTATACATCCCACCAATCCAAGACCTACATGCATATAATAAAAAACGCATCATCCGTGATTGGGGCACTCAGTATGCACAATATACTATCGGTGATCCTGTGCTCTCACCAGAAAAGATGCGGGAGCATTCTATAAGTAGCTATCGCCTGTTCGAGTCGATTATGGACGATCAATACCAGTGGCCAGATAAAAAGATCATCTGAGGAACTGATATTCTAGATGGTTATCATCGAAGCAAAGCTAGAGGCGGAGTACTTACGGTCACCCCTCATAGCCAGCACTCAACAAGGAAACCTTAAACTTAAACTCTCCTTTGTTGTTGGATGGCTTACATCCAAATCGTTTGTTCTTAGAATCACTATTGAATGAATGTGGGCATATATTTAAAATTACCCAAATATCTGTACGAACTGTCTCTTCTAACCTACCTACAGTTCGTTCTCAGATCCATAAAAAGAGACGACCAAGATCATCAAGAAACATTCGTCCTTATCCAACTGAGAGAGTGACTCATAATCGTGCGTTACCTGCGTCGTCGTCTAAAAATTATACCTATCCCGCAGAAATTGGTCCCCAAGCTCAACCTCTGGAACAACCAGTTCCATCTACATCGTCTTTCTCAACCGAGAATTTTGGAGGTCATAGAGCTTATTTGTCAAGAGGTGAACCATTATATAGTAGTCACTATGTTCAGCCTTCCCGGTCGGACTATCCACAGTATCATCAGACTTCTGGACCTTCTAATCAACCAACACCATCTTGTAGTTACCCTTCAACTTCTCTAGGTAACTCTGAGTCTGTCTTGGATCCCCATGTTAGGGTTGCAATCCGTACAGGCTTACGTTGGATTATGGATAAGGTTAAATGGGATGACATGAACGAACAACAACGGCAGATGACTTTTTCCACATTGTTACAGGAATATAACGAAGAAAACGAAGCTGCTACAAGTCTGTCATCCATGAAGAAGGGCCTAGGGTCTTAAAAAAATTGTATATAAAATATATCTTGTAAATTATTTATAGCTTAGTTAGAGAGTCCTGAGTGTCCTTCCCTGCGCGCTGTTTCTATGCTCTTTGCCTCTTCACTCCCGTCTTTCTTCGAACGACGTGGAAAATTGAGGTGGGGGTTTAGATTTAGTGGGGGAGGATATAAGGGAGATATTGATCATGCATCCGTCGTGTCAATTGGCAATTCGCTATTTTGATTCTGGTAATGTTTACCCTTGAAAAATGTTTTATACAGTCTGGACTTTTTGACCAATTTTGATCCAGCCTGTAATAGTGTGTTATTTATTTTATGGCTGTAATTATAATTAATCTTGGCAATAATTCAGTTACTATAATTATATATTCTTTTCTAGTATAACTCATGATTATATATTGTATATTTGATAAAAGTATAAAACTAATAAAAACATAGACACCAGAAGCACAGATTGTAAATCCATAGTTGTGCTAAATTAATACATCGAAGAGTTGATAAGCCTGTCTAGCTGTTTCAAAGGTAAGTGCTAAAAATAAACCACCTTATTTAAGTTTTGTAAATATGTTTTAGTAAATGATGAAATCTTTTGTATTAATGTTAGAGATCGTAAACTTGACATTTTGTTACAGTTTACTATCTTGTTGTTGGAAGGCCATTGACATCATTAGTTCCCCATTTAAGAAACCCCTTTTGGACATTACCAGGGTAGGTTTCTTAACATACTTAGATCTATGTAATCATGCTTGAATTGTCAAATATATAGATAGAGAGTAAAGTGCAAATACCAATTACTGTTTATTTTTAACAGGGTTTTTAAATTTGGACTTTTTTAAATTTGGACTTAAAATTCATCGAAGTGTTTTTAAGCTGGGATTCGTCATTTCGAAGCTGGGATTTCTCCTGAATCTTGCTTCGTGTTTTTTCTAAAAGACGGGCATTCATTCCTTGAATCCGTTCTTCTTGCTGACATTCATTGCAGTGCGGATTCATTATGTGAATCTTTTACTCGGTGCTATCTTGAGGTTGGACTTTCATCCTTGAATCTTTCTTCGCCTGGAATTGTCTCGGAGTTGTGATTCTGAATCTTTCTCCCTGCCGATTCTAACGTTGGGGTTCGGCCTGAGTCTTTTCTCCTGGTAGTACTTCAGCAGAGTTGTGATTCATCCTGAATCATACTCCCCACTTGGAACCATTCCCCCAGTCAAATTCAGTTAAGTCATCATATATTCACAGTTGTTGAGTCTGAATTTCTTATTCTCCCTTGATTTTATATGCATGAGCAATATTTGGAAGCGTTCGGTTTCCACTCTCGTATCTGATTCCAGAGCTGTCTGTGCTCTTGTACATATTTTTCACATTGGATACCTTGAACTTATCTCCAATGTGTATTAACTGATTCTATTATTCCTTTTAATTATAATCCTTTTATTCATATTCATATATGTTTGGGGTTGGATTTGTGTTAGCTATTAACTTTTCATAACACAAACATCCCATCATTTAATTTGGAGCAATTTTGAGCGAGTTTAGTAAACTTAATATTTTTACGGTGTGTCAATATCCTTTGATCATTTGTTATTTTATTGACATTGTTATTTACTTCAAGAACTATATCTAAGTAAACGTCGAGTACAAATCCGGAAAACGAGCTATATAATTATAACTTATTCTCAGGTTAAGACCTATATATGGTAATCACAATTGTTGTATATAGTATCAACGTCACAATCCTCTTTGAATAGTCATTCAAGTCAGCAGGCCTACGGAGTCCCACGACTAACTTCCTCCGTTACGGAGAAAACCTAACCTGCTCCGTATTACCCCTGATGGTGTCAGGTGGTTGCTGCTGTGCTTACTAGACATTCAAACCACTATTATTATTGATGACAGGTACTTACCTTGTTATTAAATCATAATTTCATAAATTTTCTTTTCTTCTTTTCTCATTCTTCGCTGGGAGTAAGTAAGCCAATTTTTATTCATTGAACACATTACTTACTCTCCACCACATATATATATATATATATATATATATATATATATATATATATATATATATATATATATTATATATTTTTTTTATATAAAAAATAATGTTCTATATATATATGATATATATATATATATATATATATATATATATATATATATATATATAGTATAAGCACTCGCTTTAGCAAGCAGAGAGGGCCCAGGTTCGAGACTGGGTGGAGCGAGAGAATGTGAGCTATTCTCTATTAACTCTAGCTTCGTCCCACTCAGACGTTAATGAGTACATTGGTAGTGTGCTTTGCTACTAATGGAAAAACTTCCCGGCTTCCGCGATAGGTCTGGCCAGCCAGCGGATTTAGCCGTTAGGCCCGTGTAACCCAAGGACCTTTCTCGATGGGTCCCACTGACAAGTCGTGGTTTTCTACAAGACCAGAACCTATCCTGGGGGACAGTTTGATTATATATTATAATATATATATATATATATATATATTATATATATATATATTATATATTATATACATATATAATATATATATATATAGTATATTCAGAGGGGCGGCTCGTGGTCAAAATCGGGTGAGGTAGGCAAAAGCCAATAGAATATATTATATTATATTATATATATATATATATTATATATATATATATATATATATAATATATATATATATATTATTATATAATATATATATTAGTATATTAGTATACTATATATTATATATATATATATAAATAATATATTTATTTATTACTTACATTTATTTATATATAATATTATATATACTATATATATTATATATAATGATATAATATATATATATATATATATATATATATATAATATTATATATATATATTATTATAATATATATAATATATTATATATAATAAATTGTATATATATAATGATATATAGATTATATATAATATATATAGATATATAATTATATGTTATATGATTTATATATTGATAGTAACACATATCATATACTATATAATATTTATATTATATATATATATTATATATCGAGTGGCGGCTCGTGGTCAAAATTCTTGAGTAGGCAAAGCAATATATATACTATATATGATATTATATATATATATATATATATATATATATACTATATATATATACTATATTAATATTATATATATATATATATATTATATATTAATATTTTATTTGATTTTTTGCTCTAAATATATATATATTATAATATAATATATATATTATATATATAATATATATATATATTATATATATATAATATATATATATAATAATATATATATAGTATATATGTAATTAGTATATATATATATACTTATATATATAGGTAATATATATAGTATACTTATATATATATATATATATTATGTATATATATAGTATATATTATATAATATATATATATTATATATATATATTATTTATCTATATATTATAAATATGATAATATATATATATATATAGTATATATATACATATATATTATATATATATAATATATGATATATATATATATAGTCCTATATATATATTATATTTACATTATACTATATATATATATTATATTTATATATATATATATATATATTATATTATATATACTATTATATATATATATATATATTATTCATATATTTATCTATATATATATATATATATAATATTATAAATATATACTATATATTATATATTATAATATATATTATATATATATATATATATATATATAATATATATATATATATATATATATATTATAATATATTATATATATTATTATTATATATATATATATATATATATATTATAGAGATATAGGATATAGTATTTTATTTATTACTGTTACATTTATTATATATATAATATTGAGTGATAGTATATAGTATAATACTACTATACTACTACTATATATATATATACTATATATCATATATATATATAGATATATATATACTATACTATCTAGCGACCAATGCTTAAGAGAATGAACTGGTTCCACATATTCTAACATTTGAATTTCAATGGGCCTTACAACACTCGAAAAAGAATTTAGTAATTTTTAACTGAAACTTAACTCGAATTACGATTCAATTCCCAAGTTATTTAATAAAAACTGAACAGTTCATTTATTACAAACCACAACGCAAAGCAGTAATGAAAGTAATAGTTAACCCTACAAAATAATATGAAAATCGTCATTATTAATAACTAAACCCCCACCAACAATCATCACATTATTAATATACTAGAAAACGGAAGCTACTGCTGGGTCTGCAGAGGCATGCTACCAAAAAGTCGCCGAGGAATAAGAGTCTGTGACTCAACGCTGTTTCTTAGACTCTGGTTTGAGTCAATATTTTTTAAGTGACATTAACGACATCTAAATCAATGTCGGTATAAGAGATGATCAAGTTAGCATAAATTATTAATTAGTTAAATTATTATAATTATGTTTTAATAATATTATTATTATATTCTTGCTAATGCAATTTAAATGGGGATATTTTAAAAAAAAATTACTGCTACCGACTCGTCAGGGCACATCCACAGTTGCCTAGCCTTAGAGAATAAGGAACTATTTTTTTGACTTCGAGAAAGTAACAATTGCCACCGATCGTTACTATTAAAAAAGGAATCGAGTAGAAATTGATGACGGCATCTTAAAGAGCTAGCCTTCGAAGAAATCATTCCTTTACTATATATATAATATATACTATATTTATACTATATACTTAGTATATATTAGATTATAGATGCCATATATTATATACTATATAATATATATATACTATATATATATATCATACTACTATATTGTATATTATATATATTATATATATTTTATGCTGACTTTGTAATATTTTTTGGCTCCAGCTAAGGGCAAGGTAGCGTGTGCCGTACCTGCCTTACCCCCAAGAAGCCGGCCACTGATATATATAGATACCTTAAAGAAAAACACCAAACAAGAATAATATCAGCGGGGCGGGAGGTGGCGAAACTGGTAACACGACTAAATAAATAACAATAAGGCCAACGAAATATTATATATATATATATATATATATATATATATATAATATATATATATATATATATATATATATATATATATATATATATATAAATATATTATATTATATATATATGATATATATATATTGTAAACAATTATATTTAAAGTAATATTGTAATGTTTAGATAAAACCTTTTGCTAATAAAATACATGAGTTAAACCTAGTTGCATTTTCTGTAAAATCAGAGAAAGCGAATTTAGATTCATTTTCGTTGGATTAGCTCTTGTCTACAATTTTTTATTTTTTTTTTAGGGCAAAGGAGCGTGAGGTTTTCATTTATCGTTCTATATATGCATTTCCCATGTAATATGTACTACCAATTTAACTGTGAAATCTCTAATGTTAATAGTAATAATTTTGTACATTCTTTATTATCAGGTATTTTATATCTTATTTATGTAAATAACATATGTTTCTCTCTCTCTCTTCTCTACTC
>JABUQX010101350.1:22500-25000 GCA_015478945.1 Trachelipus rathkii | reverse complement strand
CTTAACCTAAACTACCTAACCTAAACTAACCTACCTAACCTAACCTAACCTAACCTAACCTGAAACCTAACCTAACCTAACCTAACTAAAAGTTAAAAATAATCTAAAATAACCTAACATAATCTAAAGTAACAATTCAAAAATAATCTAAACATAAAAAAAAAAAAAAAAAAAATCCATTCCATAATTTACAGATAAGCAAACATAACAATAAAAAAATAATCTATTCTCTGCTAACAAAAAAAAAAAATAACCTCCCTCTTCTTCTCTCTCTCTCTCTCTCTCTCTCTCTCTCTCTCTTCTCTCTCTCTCTCTCTCTCTCTCTCTATATATATATATATATATATTATATATATATATATACTATATATATATATATATATATATATATATATATATTATATAGATAATATATATAATATATAAATATATATATATATATATATATATATATATATATATATATATATACATAATATGATATATATATATATATAGATATATATATAATACTAATATATATTATATATAATATATATTAATATATATATAATATATATATATATATATATTATATTATAATATATATATATATATATTCTTTTATATATATATATATATATATATATATATATTATATATATAATATATATATATATATCTAATATATATATATTAGTTGATGGACCGGATGTCAAAAATTTGGAATGATTTGCGATGCGGATGCGGATGCGGATCTTAAAGATGATGAGGATGCGGATGCGGATGCGGATGCGGATCTTAAAGTAGATGAGGATGCGAATGCGGATGCGGATGCATGTTTACTCTTTGAAGTTTGAATTAAAAATTATATGATTATATATATATATACTATTATATATATATAAATATATATATATATATATATTATATAATATGTAATATAATTATATATATATATAATAGTATATATATATTATGTATATATATATAATAATATATATATATATAATATATATATATATATATATATAATATTATATATATATATATATATATTATATATACTATCATACCTATATATATATATATACATAATATCTTATATATATATATATAATAATATATATATAATATATATTATATAATAATATATATATATATATTATATATATAGATAATAATATATATATATATATAACTATCATATAGTATAATATAATAGTGATGACATTGACATGATATGATTATATAATATATATATTATTATATAATATATATTATATATATATATATATATATATATATATATATATATATATATTATATATATATATAATAATATTACTATATAGTATTATATATATATATATATCTTACATCTTATACATTCTCTCCCAGTCAGGCTTACGAGAGCCTGTCAGTGGGGCCAACCTCCGCTTCCTTCTTGTTCTATCCATCACGATCCCATCCGCCATCAGCTCATCCATTGCAGGCATCTGGTGTTTTCTCAATGAATCCTCTACTGTGTCTCTCCACCTCTCCGCGGTCTTCCCCTCGGTCTCACTCCCTCCGGTCTCCACCTCCACCTCCTGCTGGCAACTCTCTCTCCCTGCATCCTCTTCAGGTGTCCCCACCATCTCAGTCTGGCTGCGTCCACTTTATTCATCATGGGTTTCACAACCCACGCTCTCCCTCACTGTCTCGTTTCTCACTCTGCCTCTTCTCGTCTTTCCAATCATTGTCCTCAACACATTCATCTCCGCTGTCTGAATTCGTACTTCTCCTCTTCTCACTGGGCCATGCTCCATGTCTCCGCCCCATACAATAGTATCGGCGTCAACACTCCCTCGTTTATTGCTCTTTTCACCTCTTTGTTCATATATTTATCTTTCAAGATGGGTATACTGCTCTTACGTCCTGCCATACTGCTCAATCCTACTCGTATTTGCCTTTGCCACACACCCCCTTCTTTTCCAAGTGCTTCCTAGATATTTATATCTATCCACATTTTTAATCTCTCTATACCGTCTACCTCCACTATCAACTCTTCCTCCTCCTCCTCTGCTTACATACCATTATTTCTGTTTTCTCCACATTCATATTCAATCCTGTATTCTCTCAACTTTTCGCGAAACAACAGCACCTTTTGCTTCAACCTACTTCACCTCTCCACTCCAACACGCCAAATTATCTGCATATACCATGATGTCTTCGTCAATCTCTTCTAACTCTCTTTTACGCCTTCTTTATGACTGTGTCCAAATTACGCTATAAACAGTATCGCGACAGCACACTACCCTGCTTTGCTCCAGTTTTTACCTTCAAACCATCCTCGTTATCATATCCTTCACACCTTACATATGATATTCACGTATGTACTTCTTACTGCCTTTATCAGTCTGCCTCCAACTTCATAATCCCTCTCCGGAACTCTCCACAGCTTCTCTCTGTGTACAGAATCAAATGCTTTCTTCAAGTCTATGAAGGCGATATATGCCTTCTTATTGTATTCCCATGT
>JABUQX010101350.1:0-17500 GCA_015478945.1 Trachelipus rathkii | reverse complement strand
AACTATCATCAATCCATATCTCAAAAAACTACCAATAGCCACAGAAGGAAAAGGAATACATTGCTGGAATAGCTGGTCCAATTTTAGGGCGAAAAAAAAAAAAAAAAAAAAAAAAAAAACCATATAAATAATATATATATATTATATAATTATATATACGTTATATATTAGTTATATATATATAATATTTGTATATACATATCTATATATATATATATATATATATATATAGTATATAATATCTTATACTTACTATACGCTTATATATATCGAATACTACTATCTCAAAACAACTACAATAGCTACAGCGTGAAAGAAGAATACAAATTTTTGGAATGCTTGGTAAAATTTTTATTAGGACCTTGTAAAAAAAATCAAAGATAAATTAAATTAATCATTATCCTCCATAAATATATAGCCCAGGTATATTTTGATAGAGAGCCATATTTAGAGACCTTTTATTAGTTACTTTGGTTACTCGTTAAAATAATAGACTTTCTATATCAAATTTTGCTGTTTTTTCGTTTTACTACAAGAATCCCCAAGGGTATACCACACCGATGGCTGGAGTACGGGGTCTCTCGGTCCTTCCGGGGGAACTTAGCGGGTTAGGACCGCATATTTCCACCCCCTCCGGGAGCGGTCTCCGGAACCCCCGCTTCTTTGAGGTATTTGGGATGTCGCGCGGGGCTTCCTCCGCCCCTCCCCTACGGGTATGGAAAACGTCCCCCCCTGTGTTGCCGTCCTCGTCGGCTCGAGCCCCTACATTGCCGTGTAATAAAACAAATTATATTATATATATATTATATACACCTGTTCCTAAAAAAAAAAAAATAGCCCAATATTATATTTATTTATTTATTTTTTTTTTTTACATATTTCCTAACTAAAATATTTACAACCTAAGCTATTTTATTCCTTTTCGCTGTGCTATTGTAGTTTTTTGAGATATATTTTTTTTCATTTTTTACAGTTTCCGCAATAAATTTTTGCCAGGTTTCCAACAATGTATTCCTTTTTCCTGTAACTTTTGTAGTTTTGAGATATGGATCGATGATAGTTGTCGTCTAACCAAAATCACCATATATATATATATATATATATATATAATATACTATTATATATATATAATATATTATATATATATATATATATATATATATATATATATATATAATATATTGTAACTTAACACGACCTCTCCTCTCTCTCTCTCTCTCTCTCTCTCTCTCTTCTCTCTCTCTCTCTCAATATATATATTATATATATATATATATATATATATATATAATATATATTATATATATATATTATATAATATATATATATAATATATATTATATAACTATATATAATAATATATATATATATATTATATATATATATATATATATATATATATATATATATTATATATTATATTATATATATATATATATATATATAATATATATTATATATATACTCCTATATACTAATATTATTACTAGTATAATATATATATATATATATATATATATATATATAATTATAAGTATATATTATTATATATATATATATATATATTATATATAATATTATATATATATAATATTATAAATATATTACCTCACGCATATAGTTGTTATAGTCTATTGTTAACTTTCTTACATGGGTAAACATTACATTTCCATACGTGTGCTCTTTTTTCTCGAAATGCAATTTCCAAACAGTAAATAAACAGCAAAATTTTCTTAAGTTCCAATTTAGAAGATCTTAGCCACGTATCTTTTCTTATGGAAAGTGTAACTTTCCTACATGGGAAAACATTACATTTCCATACGTGTGCTCTTTTTTCTCGAAATGCAATTTCCATTTCATGAGCATTGTGTTACTTAATTTAGTTTTTGGAATATATATATTGTTTGAAAAAATTTCTTACTGCATCAGTTTCTGTTTAAAAATGTTATTTATGAAACCATGTCAGTTATAATTTAGTTTCCCTTTTCCATTGTTTTCAGACATATAAACTGTAAAAACAAAAAATTTCACATTTTGTCGGTAATAAAAAACTATTGAAACAAGTGAGCTTGATACCTATAATTAAGAATATTAAAAATTTTTTTTAGATATTATCTAATTTTTAAATCAACGTAAAATAATTAATAATTACCTCACTAAACTTATGTTAGTTAAATCTTATTCACTTTCCATTACACTAAACTATTATTAGTAATTTATTCACTTCATTATTTTCGAATAACTAGCTATCTAAACTTATTAGAAAAAAAAAGTTCCAATCTTTTAAACACTATGGGAGGAAGGGGGGGGGCCGGTTTTTTTGCTTGGTTTTTTTCAAATTATGTGTTCGATTTAGTTGCATTTATAAAATAAAATCGCCTTTAGACATTAACTTGGATGCTGAAGTAATCAACAAGAGACCTATATGGGATAGATATATATACTAAATATCTAAAGAATATAATATATATAATATATATATATATATTATATATATATATATATATTATATAATATGTATTAATTATATATATATATATTATATATATACATATATATATATATATAATATACTTATATATATATATATATATATATATATATATATATATATATATATATATATATATATATATATAATATATATATATATATATATATATATATATATATAATATATATATATAAATTATATATATATATATATACTTATAATATTATTCTATATATATATATAATATATATATATATATATATATATAAGAGTATAGGGTAGTAAACTTGCAGCCAGACTGACATCCGGAAGTTGCAACCGGATGTTGCAAATGTTGCAAAGCAACATTTTGCAACATTTGGTTTTTCAAGCTTGACGTGTCAAGGTTAGGGTTTTTAAGGTCGGTGAGACCGAATTAAGGTCTTGGAAGACCGTTTTTGGCAGGTTTAGCCTACCAAAAAAGGGGGGCGGGGCCCCCCAAAGGGGGCTTTTTGGTTCCTAGAAGGTTTTCAATGATCGGTAGATCATTTTTGACGGTTCCAATCGATTTATCGTGATCGATTACCCTTAAATTGACGTTTAAATCGTCTTTCTACGTGGTCTGGTTGGCTTTTTTCATTAAAAAATATAATCGAAAGAAAATAATTACTATAATTAATATTCGATTAATCGCTGTAGTAATAGAACGAGTTGAGCTACAACCTATTTCGCTATGAAGGAATAGAGGTATCGCTTTCAAACTTGGAATATAATCTATGTATGTGTTAAACTGATCCCACGCGAGTTTTGGTGACCGTAGGTCACCCCTAAGGGGGTGCTGCCCCCTAAGCCCCAAGGTCAAATTCGTCCTGAAAACCATGTTAGGCTTAACGTATTGGGATAAAATTTGGAAGTGAGCTATATGATGACGTAATCTCGTCGGAGACGAGATTACGTACCCCAGCGTCCCCCTGTAAGGGGGACGCTACCCCACAAAAAAATTAAAATAATCGTAGAAGACTGAAATTTGGAGACTGGGTAGAGGATTCGGAGTTGAAGTCGGAAACGGAGTTGGCAGTCGGATTCGGCTTCGGAGTCCAGGGACCCCCCGGAGGGGGGTCCCCATTTGAAAAAGAAGAAGAAATGCATGGAATGCAAAACAGAGAAAGAAGAAGAAGAAAGGAAGAAGAAGAAAGGAAGAAGGAGGAGGAAAGGAGGAAGGAAGAAGAATGAGGAAGGATTCAGAGTCAGATGAGTCGGAGTCAGTACCGGCTCCGGTGCTGGAGCCGGTGCGGTGCTGAGTTAATAAACATTCGTATAACAACAATGTTGGTGTGCTTATATAGGTTATTGGGTCTGTAGAGCTCGAAAATAATGGTTTCAGAACCATCAAGAAAAAAAAAATAAATAAAAAAATAAATAAATAAATAAATAAATAAATAAAATTTCTTATTCTTTTTATGTTTATAACTTACAAATTTACGTTTTTACATACCCTAAAGCAGTAAATCAGTAAATCAAACCACAACCCAACCTACTCTCATGTCTAGTCGTGATCTATTGATCTATTGATCTATTGATCTATTGATCTATTGATCTATTGATTAAGGTCAAATTTTTACTAAAATTATCACGTTTTACATACCCTAAAGCAGTAAATCAGTAAATTAAGCCACCCAACCTACCCTCTTGTCCAGTTGTGATCTATTAATCTATTGATCTATTGATCTATTGATCTATTAATTAAGGTCAAATTTTTTACTAAAATTGTCATGTTTTACATACCCTAAAGCAGTAAAGCAGTAAATGAAATCACCATCCAACCACCCTCCTGTCCAGTTGTGATATATTGATCTATTGATCTATTGATCTATTGATTTAAGTCAAATTTTTACTAAAATTGTCATGCTTTACATACCCTAAAGCAGTAAATCACCTCACCATCCAACCACCCTCCTGCCCAGTCGTGATCTATTGATCTATTGATCTATTGATCTATTGATCTATTGATTTAAGTCAAATTTTTACTGAAATTGTAACGTTTTACATACCCTAAATCAGTAAATCAGTAAATCAAACCACCATCCCACCACCCTCCTGTCCAGTTGTGATCTATTGATCTATTTCACCCTCCTGTCCATACTTGATCTATTGATCTATTGATTCAAGTCAAATTTTACTAAAAGTGAATGCTTTACATACCCTAAAGCAGTAAATCAGTAAATCAAACCACCATCCAGCCACCCTCCTGCCCATCCTTGATCTATGGATCTATTGATCTATTGATTCAAGTCACATTTCGAGTATCATTTTGGATAAACATAACATAAAAAACAAATTCTTTATACACTGATCAGCGAATATATGCTAACATAACAAAGTTTTCCTAACAATAAAGCAAACATAGTATCAACTGAACTACGATTATAATGTACAACGACAAACCTACATACCGTTAATAAGTCCGCAATAAGCAGTTCAACATTAACAAAGTTTTCCATACTTAACAACAGGAAAGTAAATAACGTTGCATACAGAACGTAACCTATAACACTGTCAAGCTATCTCTAACATTTAACAATGCTAATTTATATTAACATGGTTTAATAATAAACTTAAAATTTATCACAAACATTGGTTAATTATCATGCTGATCAACGAATATACTTCTAGCGCTAATAAAGTTCCCCCTCAATAAATAACACACGTAACATGAATAATAAAATAATGGTTACAAGACAACCTAACACAACTTACACACGATTAAACTGTTAACATTAACAAAAGTTCCACATTTAACACCAGTAAAGTAACTAACATTGCATGCAAAGCGTAACCTATTTTCACTTTTTCAAGCATATCTCTAACGTATTAACGTTAAGCTTACACGACACAGTAACATTTAGCAAAAAAATGATCAAAACCTTGTCCGATTATCATAAAGACCAACGAATATACTCTAGCGTAATAAAGTTTCCACATCAATAAAGCTAACATTGCTAACATGAACTAAGAAAATAATGGTTACAACGGACAAACCTAAACACAACATTACACACGTATAAACTCCTTTAACATTAAACAAAGTTCCACACTTAAACACCAGTAAGTAACTAACATTTGCATGCAAAACGTAATCTATTTCATACTTTTTCAAGCATATCTCTACATATTTAACGTTAATTTAACAAAAATTTATCACTTCCTTGTCTAATTATCATACAGACAATGAATATATGCTAACGTAACAAAGATTTTACATTAACATAGTAATATTTAACCAAAATTATCATAACCTTACCTAACTATCATAATCCCCTAACAAATAAATGGCAAAACAATAACAAAGTTTTGCGTAGAGATGCGGGGAGATGTCAACGTATCAGCATGGCGAAAAATATCCAACTGAAGAAAATAGAGTGTATAAACAATCCTTAAAGGTAATGAGATTCTTTCTTTCAACCAATCAGAAGAAAGTAAACAAGAATACGACGCACGAACGAACCATATCAGATCAAAAGGGATATATAGTCTCGTTAGACAACCAACAACAACAACAACAACAACAACAACAACAACAACAACAACAACAACAACAACAACAACAGTAACATAGTACAAAAATAAGTTCTTTATATACTAGCCAACGAATATATGCTAACGTAACATTGTTTTCACACTAATAAAGCTAACATAGCATTACCAGAACTAAGAATATAATGCACAATGACAAAACTTAACACACCTTACGCATGAATAAACTACTAACATTACCAAAGTTCCATACTTAACACAGTAAAGGTACCTAACACAGTGTACAAAACGTAACCTTATCACACTTTTTCAAGCATATCTCTAACATATCAATGGTTAATTTTTACATTAACACTATTGATTTACGCTGCATTTCGAGCGAGTATCATTTCGGATAAAACATAGCACAAAAATGAGTTCTTTATTAACTAACAATCGAAGTAAAATTTGCATACATATCAATCATTTCAAATTTTCATAAAGCTAACATCTCATCAAGAATTTAAGAAAATAATGCTACAACAACAAAACTTAAACACAAACTTACCACTATAAACATTAACAGTAACAAAGTTCCACACTTAACACCAGTAAAGTAACTAGCATGGTATACAAACGTAACCTATTCATTTTTTTCCAAGCATATCTTAACATATTAACGTTAATTTTACCTTGACATAGTGATATTTAACAAAATTTATCATAACCTTGTCTGATTATCATACAAACCTCGAATAACTGTAAACATAACAAAATTTATCCAAATCATAACATAAAAAATAAGTTTCTTTGAATAAAATATCATAATATAAAATTGTAATAATTTACTGATTTAAAAGCATTAAATCAGTAAATCAAATCATCAACTCCTCCCCACCCCTCCCACCATGACCTTTCGATCTATTTGGTCTATTGATTCATGTCATATTTCGAGTATCGTTTCGTTTAAACATAAACACAAATAAGTTTTTTAATAACTTAACTAATCGAATATTATGCTAACGAGCAAAGTTTTACATTCATAAAGCTAACATAACATACCTGAACTAAGAATATAATGTACAACGACAAACCTAACAACACCATACGGACGAATAAACTTACTAACATTAACAAACTTTCACACTTAACACAGTAAAATACCTAACACTTCGTACAAAACGTAACCTATTCCCTCTTTTTCAGCATATACTCTAACATACAATGTTAATTTTACATTAACATTCGTATTATTTAACAAAAATTTACATAAACCTGTCTAATCATCATACAGTCAACGAATATAGATGCTGACGTATCAAATTTTTTACATCAACTTCGTTAATATTTAACAAAAAATTTATCCATATCCTCGTCTTAAATATCAAAATCACCAACAGGGATAATTGCAAACATAAAACAAAATTTTAACAAACATATAAAAATACAAAAAATGTTTATACTAACATAACATTAAAAATAAGTTCTTTGAATTAAATATCATAGTAAATTGTAATAGTTTACTGATTATAAAGCAGTAAATCAGTAAATCGCTAAATCAAACCATCCATCCCTGCAGGCCCCTTAACCACCCATCCGCCTATGATCTATTGATTCTATTGATCCAAGTCATATTCGGAGTATCATTTTGGATAAACATAACATAAGAATAAGTTCTTTATATACTGACCTACAGAATATATGCTTACGCAACAAAAGTTTTAGCATCAATAAAGCTACCATATCGTAACTGAACTAAGAATATAAGTACAAAATGCAAACCTAACATACATCGCGTATGAATAATCCACCAGCTAACATCCTGAAATTCCCTAACTTATCAAAGGTAAAGTAACTAAACAGGTCATACAATACTCGAAATGTGTTCCCACTTTTCCCGCATATCAGCACCAGGTAAAGACGTATATCTAACAAAATCCCTCAAAACAAAGTGACCAATCTTTCAAAGATACCAGCATCTTGAACTAAGGATTGACACTATCTTCATCAAAGTGTCATTCGTCTCGAGTATAACATCAATTGTTAAACTATGAATAAACGTAGACATTTGCAAAATTCTCTTGGCAAACCCTAACATTACTCAACAACAAACTTAACCTAGGCTCACGTTTCTAACACATTATCGTCAGTTAACACAGTAATATCTTACAAAAACTAATTTCATTTCTCTAACAAATCAGTGTTAATCTCACATCGTCATAGTAATATTTAACATAACGTACCTAACCTTACGAATAAACAGTTTCAATTAACCAGAAGTATTCTAAAGCAAGGTACATTCTTCCCGCAGAGAAAACCCAAGCGGGATGCGCGCCCTTGAAAGGGTGTGAACCCTGAGAGGGGGGATCACCCCGAAGGGGGTGTAAGGGGTTTATGGGCCTCAGCCGAAGGGCTGAGACCTTACCCCTCCTTTCGTAGGGGTAATGCCCGCTTACACCCCTTCGGGGCGATCCCCCCTCTCAGGGTTCACACCCCTTCAATGGGCGCATCACCTTGGGTTTTCTCTCGGGAGGTGATATGTTGCTTTACATACTCTTGGTTAATGAAAACTGTTTATTCGTAAGTTTAGGTACGTTATGTTAATATTACTATTGACCGGTGTTGAGATTAACACTTATTTGTTAGAAGGAAATGATTATTTGTTGTAAAGATATTATCTGTGTTATAACTGACGATAATGTGTTAGAAACGTGAGCTTAGGTTAAGTTTTGTTGAGAATGTGTGAGGTTACTGCCAGAGAATTTGCCTAATGTCTACGTTTATCATAGTTCAAATGATTATACTCGAGCACGAATCGACACTTTGATGAAGAAGTGTCAATTCATAGTTCAAGATGCTGGTATCTTTGATAGATTGTTCACTTTGTTGAGGGATATTTGTTAGATAATACGTCTTTACCTGATGCTATATCGGGAAAAGTGGGAACATTCGAGTTACTCGCTATGGACTCCTGGTAGTTACTTTAACCTGATAAGTAGGGGAATTTTCTAGGATGTGTTAGTGGATTATTTCATACAGCGATGTATGTTAGGTTGGCATTTGTACCTTATATTCTTAGTTCAGGTTACGATTATGTTAGCTTTAATGATGCTAAAACTTTGTTGCGTAGGCATATATTCATAGGTCAGTATATAAAGAACTTATTTGTCATGTTATGTTTATCCAAAATGACATACTCGAAATATGACTGGATCAATAGAATCAATAATCATAGGCGGATGGCGTGGGTAGGGGCCTGCAAGGGATGGATGGTAGTGGATTTTACAATTTTACTGATATTTACTTCTTTAAAATCAGTAAACTATTACATTTTACTGTGATATTTTACTCAAAAGAAACTTATTTTTATTTATGTCAGGTTAAAATTTTGTTATTTTAATGTTATTGTTAAAATTATTGTTATGTTTGCAATTATTCGTTGGTAATTATGATATAATTAGACAGGGATATGATAAATTTTTGTTAAATATTACGAAGTCTGATGTAAAAAATTTGATACGTCAGCTTATATTCGTTGACTGTATGATGATTAGACAGTTTAGATTAATTTTTGTTAAATAATACGATGTTAATGTAAAATTAACATTGATATGTTTAGAAGGAATGCCGTGAAAAAGAAGGAATAAGAGTTTACGTTTTGATACGAAGTGTTAGGGTTAACTTTACGTTGTTAAGTGTGAAAGTTTGTTTAATGTTAGTAGTTATTCGTACGTATGGTGTGGTGTTAGGTTTGTCCTTGTACATTATATTCTTAGTTTCAGGTCATGTTTATGTTAGCTTTTATGAATGGGTAAAAAACTTTGCTACGTTTGCATATATTCGTTGATAGTTAGTATATGAAAAAAACTATTTTTGTGTTATGTTTAACCGAAATGATATGCAAAATATGACATGAATCAATAGATCAATAGATTGAAAGGTCATGGTGGGAGGGGGATGGGTGGGGAGGGGTTGATAGTTTGATTTACTGATTTATCGCTTTAAAAAGTAAACTGTTACAATTTACTATGATATTTTATCAAAAGAACTTATTTATTTATGTTATGTTTGGATTAATAAATTTTGTTATGTTGTACAGTATTCGTAGGTTTGTATTTTGATTTTATTAGACAAGGTTATGAATAATTGGGTGTGTTAGAATGATTACTGTGTTTTGTAAAATTAGACGTGTAATTATGTTAAGGAGGATATGCTTGGAAAAATGAATTATGGGTAGGTTTTGTACACAATGCTAGTTACTTTATATCTGGTGTTAAGCGGTCTTGGAACTTTGTTTAATGTTAACAGTTTTTAGGGTGTAAGTTGTGTTAAGTTTGGTTGTTGTACATTATTTTCTTAATCATATGATGTTATTGTTGCCTTTATTAATGATTGAAAACATGTTATGTTAGCTTATATCGTTTGTCGTTAGTATTAAAGATATACTCATTTTGTGTGCTTATGTTTTATCCGAAATGCATTCTCGAAATGCAGCCGTAAAATACATAGTGCTTAATGTAAAATTAACATTGATATGTTAGAGATATGCTTGAAAAACGTGTGAATAGGTTACGTTTTGTACACTGTGTTAGGTACTTTACTGTGTATTAAAGTATGGAACTTGTTATGTTAGTATGGTTATTCATGCGTAAGGTATTGTTGTTATGTTTTGTCATTGCTGCATTATATTCTTAGTTCATTCAGGTAATGCTATGTTAGCTTTATTAGTTAAACTTTGTTACGTTTAGCATATATTCTGTTGGTTAGTATATAAAGAAACTTATTTTTGATACTATGTTACTGGTTGTTGTGTTGTGATTGTTGTTGTTTGTTGTTTTGTTGTTGTCTAACGAGAATATATACTCTTTTGATCTGATATGGTTCGTTCGTGCGTCGTATTCTTGTTTACTTTCTTCTGATTGGTTGGAAAGAAAGAATCTCATTACCTTTAAGGATTGTTTATACACTCTATTTTCTTCAGTTGGATATTTTTCGCCATGCTGATACGTTGACAATCTCCCCCGCATTCTACGGAAAAACTTTAGTTATGTTTGCATTTATTTGTTGGGGGGATTATGATAGTTAGATAAGGATGGGATAAATTTTTGTTAAATATTACATGTTAATGTAAAATTTGTTGGTTAAGCATATATTCATTGGTCTGTATGATAATTAGACAAGGATATGATAACTTTTTTGTATTTAACGTTAACTAGTTAGAGATATGCTGGAAAAAAAGTAATGAATAGATTACGTTTGCATGCAATGTTTAGTTACTTTAAACTTGTGTTAAGTGGTGGACTTTGTTAATGTTAACAGTTATTAATGTGTTAAGTTTGTGTTAGGATTTGTCCGTTGGTACAGTTATTTTTCTTTAGTTCAAATGTTACCGGCAATGTAGCTTTATTGACTGTTTGGAAACTTTATTACGCTAGAGTATATTTGTTGTCAGTATGATAATTCGGACAAGGTTATGATCCCATTTTTTTGACTAAATGGTTACTGTGTCAGTGTAAGAATAACGTTAATACGGTTAGAGATAATGCTTGAAAAAGTGAGAATAGGTTACGCTTTGCATGCTATGTTAGTTACTTTACTGGTTTAAGTTTTGGAACTTTGTTAATGATAACAGTTTATTCGTGTGTAAGTTGTGTTAGGTTTGTCTTTGTTCATTATTTTCCTTAGTTCAATGTTGCGACATGATGTTAGTTTTATTGATGTGGAAACTTTATTACGATAGAGTATATTCGTTGATCAGGATGATAATTAACCAATGTTGAATGTGATAAATTTAGTTATTAAATATTACCATGTTAATAATAAATTAGCATTGTTATGTTAGAGATATGCTTTGAAAAAGTGTATAGGTTACGTTTGGCATACCATGTTAGTTACTTTCCTGTTGTGAAGTATGGAACTTTGTTAATGGTGACTGCTTATTCGGAACTCTATTAAGCGTATGTTAGGTTTGTTGGGGAACAGTGGGTATAATCGTAGTTCAGTTGATACTATGGTTATGCTTTATGTAGAAAACTTTGTATACGTTAGCAATATTCGCTGATCATGTATAAAGAATTTGTTTGTTTTGTTATGTTTATCCAAATGATACTCGAAATGTGACTTGATTCAATAGATAATAGATCAATAGATCAAGGATGGGCAGCGAGGGTGGCTGGATGGTGGTTTGATTTACGGATTTACTGCTTTAGGGTATGTAAAACATGACAATTTAGTAAAAATTTGACTTGAATCAATAGAATCAATAGATCAATAGATCACAACTGGACAGGAGAGATGGTGGGATGGTTGGTTTGATTTACTGATTTACTGAGTTAGGGTATGTAAAACGTTACAATTTCAGTAAAAATTTGACTTAAACAATAGATCAATAGATTCAATAGATCAATAGATCAATAAGATCACGGACTGGGCAGGAGGGTGGTTGGATGGTGAGGTTGATTTACTGCTTTAGGGTATGTAAAACATGGACAAATTTTAGTAAAAATTTGACTTAAATCAATAGATCAATAGATCAATAGATCAATATATCACAACTGGACAGGAGGGTGGTTGGATGGTGATTTGATTTACTGCTTTTACTTCTTTAGGGTAATGTAAAACATGACAATTTAGTAAAAAATTTGATCGCTTAATCAATAGATCAAAGATCAAGTAGATCGAATAGAATCAATAGATCACAAACTGAGACAAGAGGGTAGGTGGGGTGGCCTTGCATTTTACTGATTTACTGCTTTTGTAGAGGTATGTTAAAACGTGATAATTTTAGCTAAAAATTTGCACCTTAATCAATAGATCAAATAGTCAATAGATCAATAGATCAACTGTACTAGACAATGAGAGTGGTTTGGAGTTGTGGTTTGATTTACGATTTACTGCTATAGGGTATGTAAAAACGTAAATTTGTAAGTTATAAACATAAAAAGAATAAGAAATTTTATTTATTTATTTATTTATTTATTTATTTTTTTATTTTTATTTTTTTCTTGATGGTTCTGAAACCATTATTTTCGAGCTCTACAGACCCAATAACCTATATAAGCACACCAACATTGTTGTTATACGAATGTTTATTAACTCAGCACCGCACCGGCTCCAGCACCGGAGCCGGTACTGACTCCGACTCCTCTGACTCCGAATCCTTCCTCATTCTTCTTCCTTCCTCCTTCCTCCTTCTTCTTCCTTTCTTCTTCTTCCTTTCTTCTTCCTCTGTCTCTGTTTGCATTCCATGCATTTCTTCTTCTTTTTCAACTGGGGACCCCCCTCCGGGGGGTCTCTGGTACTCCGAAGCCGAATCCGACTGCAACTCCGTTTCCGACTTCAACTCCGAATCCTCTACCCAGTCTCCAAATTTCAGTCTTCTACGATTATTTTAATTTTTTTTGTAGGGTAGCGTCCCCCTTACGGGGGGACGCATGGGGTACGTAATCTCGTCTCCGACGAGATTACGTCATCATATAGCTCACATCCAAACTTTAACCTATCCCAAAATTACGTTAGCCTAACATGGGTTTTCAGACGAATTTGAACCTTGGGGCCGTAGGGGAGCAGCACCCCCTTAGGGGTGACCTACGGTCACCAAAACTCGCGTGGGATCAGTTTAACACATAGCTCCACATAGCATCAACCATAGATTATATTCCAAGTTGAAAGCCGCGATACCATTACACTATTCCTTCATAGCGAAATAGGTTGTAGCTCAACTCGTTCTATTTCTACAGCGATTAATCGAATATTAATTATAGTAATTATTTTCTTTCGATTATAATTTTCAGTGCTAAATGCCAACCAGACCACGGTAGAAAGACGATTTTTAAACGTCGATTTAAGGGTAATCGATCACGATAAATCGATTGGAACCGTCAAAATGATCTACCGATCATTTGAAAAAACCTTCTAGGAACCAAAAAAGCCCCCTTTGAGGAAGGGGACTAAACCTCCAAAAAACGGTCTTCCAGACCTTAAATTCAGTCTCACGACCTTATAAACCCTAACCTTGACACGTCAGCTTGAAAACCAAATGTTGCAAAATTTTGCTTTGCACATTTGCAACCCATCGGTTGCAACTTCCGGATGTCAGTCTGGCTGCAAGTTTACTACCCTATACTACCTAATATATATAATATATATAGTATATATTATATAATATATATATATATATAGTATATTATTATTATTTATTTATATATACTATACTACTTATCTATATAATATCACTTATATACTCTCCCTCCTCCCTCTCTCTGGGCGCGCTCCTATAATGGTTTTTTTGAGTGCGGCCCAGCGGCCTATTGCCCGCCGTTATGCGCCTCAATGCGTCCTATATTTTTGTGAACATCAGCGCTCCATGCGCCCTATGGCCGCCTTTGCGAACCTACGACCTTTCGCCGGCCAGTGGCCTGTCTTGCCTAAATTTATTGTGCAAAGTAAACTTTAGTGCGATAATAAAGCATGCTTTTATAAGGAGAAAGAAAAACACAATTATTAATTTTTTGTAATTAAAACACCGTAAACTAATATCTAAATTGCTTTATTCCTGTTCATAGGCGCGGCTATAGGCGCAGAGAGAATTGGCTGTGCGTCTTTGCTTAGTCCGCCTTTTAAAAAATTGTTGCGCCTATGCGCCCTACTTTGCTCCATACAAAATTGATAGTGCGCCATAGGCGCAATAGGATGCAAACTCCGGTGGTGGCGCAAACGCCCAGCTCTTGATATATATTATATATATATATATATATATATATATATATATATATTATATATATATATATATTATATATATATATATATATATTATATATATATATATATATAACTGTTACCTAAATTAATAAGTTTTCAATATCTAAACCATTTGTGACGTCACTATGATGTATAGATTGTAAATGGTTTATTATTACAAATTATTTCTAAAAATCTTGATCTTCACAATTATATTTTTTCCTTTTTGCTCCCCAAGATTTTACACTAAAAAATATTAAATTTTTTTTTTAATTAATCATGAAATTAAATATTAGTCGAAATTATTTTACTGCGTCATTAAACTTTTGTATAACACAGAAAACGAAATAATATGGGTAGCTTAAATAAGTTAGTAAAGATTATATATATATATATAATATTATATGTATATATATATATTATATATATATAGTATATATCAATGATATATATATATAAATATATATAATATATTATATATATATATATATATATTATATTATATATATATATATATATATATATATATATTTTTTTATGTTGAGCATGAATGAAGCCGAATTATTGTCTAGAAGTAGCTGAGAAATTTATAAAACTATTAAGAATATATTTAAAATATTTATTGAATGAAACATTTCGAAATTAAAATCAAAATTTATAATTTAAGGTCAAAAATTAATACTTTAAAAATTTAAGTGGAGCAACAAATTTTCTATTCAGGTCCCTCAATCAATTTTTTAATAATTGATTAATATAATTAATCACTAAAATAGTGTTGCGAAAGCAAGAAAAAATTTAGAAACAATTCTTTAAATTATTATGGGAATAGAACTCTTTAGGATGATGTTGGGACTTACAAATTATTGGAGCTACTTACTAGCGTGACTTATGGCTCGATAATGGCATGGAATTACGGTCGCAAGTCAGGGATATGTGAAGATTTTTCTTTTCGCATGGTCTAGGACGACAGGGCTAGCAACCGTCCTTTCTTCTTGCTTGTATTATCCTGGACCGCTGTTGGAATCTAATGCTAGAAGCAGGCATTCCTCTGGAGAGCTCTTGGGAGAACGAGTTTTTGAGGCATAATGGAGAAGATGCTAGTTCTACTGAAAGGGCAAAAACCCTACCTGAAAGTGTTTAACTCGAGGACTGCGTCGGTAACCATTGTGCCGAGAAATGGTCTTCTAGAGTGCTCTAGGGTTAAGAGTTTCGGGCCAGAAGGAGAAGACGCCGGACCAATGACAGGGCGAAAGCCCTTCCTGGGAGTTGTTAGGGATTAGATATATATAAATATATATATATATATATTATTTATTAATATTATATATATATATATATATATATATATATATATATATATATATATATATATATATATATATATATATATATATATATATATAAATATATATATATATATATATATATATATATATATATAAAAAGAATGTCGGTGAAGACATATTACATAAAAATAAACAAAACTCGCAAAGTTTGTCGATTAAATTAATCGACAATTAATAATAAATAAGGAAATAATTATATTACTTGAAGCAAACGCTATTTTCAAATGTTCGAAAGAGGAGAAACCATTTTAAAATCAAAATCTTATCTAAATTTTTACATTTCCTTTTGGAAAGATATTACTCCATAAACTTTTCAAATAACTAAACTTGAAAATGAGGCTTAAATTTAATTCTAATTTTAAATAATTTAAACAATTTTGAATTCGAAGAATTGAAAAGGATAAACCTATTTTATTTTTTTGCTTTCATTTCTAAGATTTATCATAGTAAAAAAAAAACGTTTACCTTGGATTTATTGCACGTAATTAGAAATACCTCACGAATTTAATAGTACATATGATTTAAAAAATAAATAATTGCAGTTACAGGGTTTAAAGCAGGGGTGTCAAACACGCGGCCCATGGGCCGTATGCGGCCCATCAAGCTTTCCCATGCGGCCCAGCCCATGACAATTTAAATATATTTCAAGATAATTTATTTCAACTTTATCAAATTATATAATCAATTGAATAATGAGGGTATTATATATATATATATATATATATATATATAATATATATATATATATTATATATATATATATATATATATATATATTTTATATATATATATATATATATATATATATATATATATATATTGTTAAGAAATTATTTTTACATTTATTTGAGTATTACACATATATATTACTATAATATATATATATAATATATATTTTAATAATTTGCGGCCCACGAGGACTGTTTTGTAGTCAGTGTGGCCCACTACACGGTAAATGAGTTTGACAGCCCTGGTTTAAAGAGATTATATATAATATATATATATATAATATAAAATATACATATAAAATATATCTTCTTAAATATATATCTATGATATTATATATATATATATATATATATATATTATATATAATATATATCTCATATATAATGGCGTAAAACTTAAGTTTCTCGTCTGACTTCGATTACTCGATATATCGATAATATATCGATACCGATATCTATATATTATATATACTTGCTATATATATATCAACTACTCTCCTTTTGTGGATATTATATATATATATATATATATATTATATATATATATATAATATATATACTATATCCAGAGTCTGGTGGCGCAGCTCCCTAACTTCTTCTTGACGTGCGTCTGGCGCCTAGTGCCGCCAGAACCTAGTGCCGCATTCAGCGCCTTATGCGCCTATATTTTTTTGTCACATCTAATGCGGCCATCTCCTCTT
>JABUQX010101349.1:10000-20000 GCA_015478945.1 Trachelipus rathkii | reverse complement strand
ATAATATATATATAATTTTAATATAAATTATCATCTTTATTAAAATAGTTAAAGTTTTGACAGATATTGTTTATGGCTTTTAAAACTTAATAAGCATCCGAACTCTCAACTTACCACACCTTGAAGGTTGAGGAAGTCGGTTAATATATATATATACTTAAACAAAATATATAAAATGTTTTATGATATAATGTTTACATACTTTATATATAAATATATTTGATTAATTATATATATATATATTATATATTATTATATATATGGATAATTTCAAAATATAAATTTGTGTCTAAATTTCAATGCCAATTATATAAACCGTCGATCGAAAAATTTGCAGAAGTAGTCATTACACACAAAGACAAGATCTTATACAATAAAATTATAATATGTATACTTACACTCTTAAATAAATTGACTTTCAAAACCCCCTTTTAATATTTCAAAACAAAATTGAAAATATGTAAGAATCAACATCAGTTTCACACTGTTTTCCCATTCTATATTTTGTAACATAAAAGAAAATATGCTTAGTCTTTGATTTGAAAGCATTATTGTAATTGCTTCCTGGTAGAATCAAAAAAAAATAATTATTTATTCCATTCAAACTTTCTTTTGTTGTTGATACGCTGTTTTCAAACTGATCTGTTTGCACAAAAAAAATCAGAAAATTAATATTTTTTAAATACCACGATAGTTTTATTTCTTGACGTTTTCTGGTAACTTAGATAAAGAAAAAGTGCAATAACGTAGCTTCAAGCATTCAATATAGTTAGTAATAGTTCTCAGTCTTCTAGTAGCTGTTCCAAGAGAGACACGTTGTCCTTGATAGTGATTCAGCACAGATGCATCAGGGGGTTGCAAATATTCAGGCAGACGCATTTTTTATGGCGCGCGTGGATTTATGAAGACACGAGACAAAAAGTACCTTGTGATACATCTTGCTAAAATGTGCGGGGCGTATAAGGCACATAATGGCATGCCTGTTGGGGACTAAGACAAGCAATGGGCACCCCATTTCACCTGCGAACTTTGCAAAAAACTCTAGAAGTCAATAATAATATATATATATTATATATATATATATACTATATATATATATATTAATATATATATATACTATATATATAATATATATATTATAGATATATAATAATTATATATATATAATATAATATATATATATATATATATTTATATATATATATATATATATATATAGTTTTGCTTTGTTCTGAATTTGATAGCTATGGAATGTTTAAGTGAAAGTTTGAATTTATGTAATATTTTTTTAATAACAATGAGTGGAAGATATTTAAATTTGTAATTTTTTTTTCTCTGCTGGTTAGTACGGGGGGAAAATAGAGCCATGGAATTCGCAATACCACGAATTTGGAGAGAGCCAGCTGAACACTCCAGCAATTGCTTCTTCTGTTTGGTGAACCCTCCAAGCGTCGAGCTGGCAAAAATGAGCCTGCTATCATATATCCAGACCTTCCGTCATCCATTGGCCAAGGGCCACACTCTCATGAGCTCCCTGTACCCATTCCTCCAAAGGGAAGACAGCCATCTTCAGAAGAAAGCAGCAAATCAAAAGACAATGAAGTCGTTGAACCTGAATATAGTGTAGCTGAGAAGAGAAACCCATATTTCCCCAACCAAGAAGACATCAACCACTTGATCAGACATCTTGGTTTCACAAAGTGTAGTGCCGAGCTTTTGACATCGAGACTCAAGCAGTGAAATTTGTTACATGAAAATGGGAAAGTCGCAAGTCAGAGAACACGTCACCACTCTTTTTCAACTTTTTTCACCAGTCAAGACGGGATTTGGTTTTACCACAATGTGACAAGTTTGTTTGAGGCACTTGGAATTGCCTGTAACCTCTGCGAGTGGCTCCTCTTCATTGATACCTCATCGAAGTCTCAAAGCTGTGTACTTCATAACGGAACAGTATCCATCTCTCCCTTGCTACTCGGTGCAGCTCAAGAGGAAACACAGCAGTGTGAAGCTATTGCTAATGCTTTAAATATGAGAAGACAATTGGAATTTTCTAGATTTCAAAATGCGGCCTTCCTGATGCGGTCTCCAAGGCGCTTACAAGTTTCCATTGTATGCCTTGTCTTTGGGCAGCAAGGCCTCCGCAGAACATTACCAAAGGCGGTATTTACAACAAATGACTTAGTTTCTATAAAGTGTATTAACAAAAAATGGGAAGCATCTGTTGGACATTTCGTGTCTAATTACTAACGCAATATAAAATAATAAACTTCTTAAATTCAAACACAGTATATCACAGCTCTAGACAAGGAATCTTAGCTTCATCTACCTGCAAGCTTCTTTCTAAGCTTCTGAGGCAACAAGTCAAAGCCGGATGTCTTCGTCGGACCAACAAATAAAAAAGATCCAGAGGGAAAAATTCCGAAGAAGCTGACTATGGACGAAAAAAGCAGTCGGAACTTTTTTTTGCATGTTCGTTGCCTCCTGGAATCACAAGCCGAAAACTATGAGGAGCTTGGTGGGAAGATATTGGTCAGGAACTACGGCAAAAAAGGCTACAGCAGCCCTCAGAGTTCATATTCCTTAAGCTCATCTTTGCTAAATTTAAGCGCAAACATTGGCCGCGTACTCAAGGCAAGCAACAGCGAGCGATTTCATAATGATACATGTAAAAAGAAAACAACCCTCTAAAATAAGTTGAACGATTACAAATTCTTATATATATATATATAATAATATATATATATATATATATATATATATATATATGAAAAAAATCAACATAATTCAAAATATAGAAATATCTTATATAATAGCTATATTATATATATATATATACAAGATGATTAAATACATGATTGGAGACTATATTTGGGGTTCATTCGTAAAGCAACTTTACCTATAAGGGTAAATCCAGAAAAACTTCCACTTCTAAATATTTTGAGGGCTCTGTTGTATTAGCTAAGTAAATAAATGCTACTTTTGAGTGATATCTTTTTTTCTTACTTTTGTAACGAGAATGATTTATTTCACCAATTTTTATATCGGAATTGACAAATTTATGAAATATCATTATCCTGGTCACAAAATCAAAGTTTGGAGGAAATATTAGCCATTTTTCATACTGTCTAGGTGTAAGAAAATGAGAAATTACAATCGTTGCAAAGACAAAAATGTGTTACATAGTGTTATGGCTTGAATTAAATTTAACAATCACAATATAAAAATAAAGTTAATAGGTAACACAACTACAATACTGTCTAAATGCCGGGCTTCAATTTTTAGCTATCATAATCCTCTGAATTTCATAATTAAATAATTTCAAAATTCAACAATATTTCCCTCAAAATTTTGGACATCAAAATTTGAAATTGGGCAAAATATTCGTCAATTACTTACAAATACAAAGTACCAATATGATTATTATAAATTTTCGAACTGACAGGTCTCAATATTTATTTCTCAAAATCTGAATATCATACAATTTCCGAAACAAAAATTTTAATAAATGTTACTTCTAGATTTCAAACCACTTTTATTCAAAAGCATAGACCATTATGAAATTCGGCAATAAACCCAATTATTACAAAGATAATATTTTCTAACTGACTTGCATATTTATTTAGCTTTCATAATTCTCCGAGTTTCATTGTGCGCGTGCGTTGCCGTGTATCAACTTACTCGCGCGCAATGATTCAAGAAATTCAAAGTTCAAGAAAATATGCAACTAAATTTCGAACACGTATTACCCAAAAACATTTAGGCCTACTTAAGCAAAAAATAAAAAAAATAGACATTTAACACAACTATTATTACCCTAAGTAATACAAATATTATAATGTCTAACTGACAGGCTCCAATATTTTTCTTTCATAATTCTCCAAATGTCATGATTAAAGAAATTCTAAATTCAAAAATAATTAGAACAATCTCGAACATCTGTTACTCAAAAATGTGAACTACGACAAGATATTTGTCGTTATAAACAAATACCAAGTTTCAACATATTAAAAATAAAATGAAATAATAAAAAATAACATAACTTACAGGATTCAATAATATTTACATCTCCGAATCCCACTAATATTGCGATTTAGGAAGTAAATATCAATTTTTTTTTTTAAAAGTTGGCACCTCACGGGCATATCCCTATTCTAAGAGGAGAATTTATCTAGGTAATTTCTACCTAGAATCCGGATTAGTGATCGAACCCTGGCCCTTGCCATGCGACACTGTCGCTTTATTACCTCTCAGAATTTCTTAAATCACCTCTAAATATCGAACACCTATTATGGACTTCGGAATGAAACTCGACAATCACAGAAAAATACCAAGTCATTGTGTAATCAACATATATAATTTACTTTTTAAATGACTGACTTCCATATTTAACTCTCAAGATCTCCTGAATATTATATTTAAGAAACAAATTTCAATAAAATTTACCTCCATTTCGATCTTCTATTGTTCAAAAACGTAGACTTCAGAAAGAGAATAGACAATTACACACAGTTATACCATGATTTTTAAGTAATATCACTGTAATATTGCCTAATATATTTAGTTTATATAATCCTCCGAATTTTATAATTAAAAATTTCAAAAATTCGATAAAATTTACCTCTAACTTTCGAACACCTATTATCTAAAACTTTGAAATTCCTCAAGATATTCGTGAATTACACTCAATTTCTAAGTCCTTATATAAAATAATCAAACTACAATATTTTCTACCTGATAAGCCTCAATGTTTAAGTGAATTTCAGGATTTAAGAATCACAAAATTCAATAAATTTTACCTTTAAATTTAGAACAACTTTTATTTATTTTCTAAATGAGATGCCTCAATATCTAACTCTCTTAATCTTCTGAATTTCATGATATAGGAAATTCAAAATTTAAAATTTACTACTAAATTTCAAAATTCAATTATTCAAAAATTTGGACTTAAGAAAATAATTCATCAATAACACATATTCAAATACAAAGTTCCAATATAATAAAATTATAAATGGTATAAATGACAGACCTCAATAATCAATATTTACTTCTCAAAATCCCATGAATATAATGATTTAAGAAACACACAATATAACAAAATTTAACACTAAATTTTGAACATCTATTATTCAAAAACTTCGTTTTCGGTCGGCAGGAATTTCAACAATTCCACTCAAATATGAAGTCCCTATATAATCAAACAATAATATGGTCTACCTGATGAGTCTTAATATTTAACTTTCAAGACTGTCTGAACATCATAATTTAGAAACATAAAAAAAAAAAAAAAAAACAAACCTAAATTTCATACTCATTTAGAAACTCGACTGCAGTAAGAAATACGCAAATAACAATTATCAAGGCCCTAAATAATACAACAATAATATTGTTTAATTGACATGCCTCTTTATTCAGCTCTCATAATTAATCCACCGAATTTCATGATTTAGCAAATTCAAAATTCAAAAAAAACATTTTCTCATTTTCGAACACTTATATTATTCAAAAATTCAAAAAGAAATTTCATTCAAAATTCAGTAAAATCTATATCTAAATTTCAAACACCAGTTATTGAAAAAAATATTGGTCAATTACACGCAAATACCAAACCCCATTAAAACAATAATATAATATGATATAACTAACAAGGGCCTCAATAATAACCTCTGAAAATCTCATAAATATCATAATATAAGGAATACAAATTTCAATAAAATTTACCTTTAAATTTCGAACCCTTTTTATTCAAAAAATTCAGACTTGATATGACAATAACAGACAAATTCCAAGTTTCTATATAATTAAAATATAATATGGGCTTTCTCAAGATCCCCCGAAAATTATTATTTAGAGAACACAATTTAATAAAACTTACCTATAAATATTAAACATCTATTATTTAAAAATATCAACTTCGACATGAAAGCAATACCACTATATTTTTGTCTGACAAATTTCAATTTTAAGCTCTCTAAGCCTAAAAATTTCATGATTTTAAAAATTCAAATTTTAATAAAATTTAACATTTTCGAAAACTAGTTAGTTATTCAAAGAATTTGAGATAGGTAAGATATTTTTTAATTAAATACAAAATACCAAGTCCCAGTATACGGTAAATGAAAATTAATGATTTAATTTACCCCTAAATTTCAAACACCTACTCTTTAAACACGTTGACTAAAGCAAGAAAAAACATTTTCTCAAGAAAAATCAAGTCCCTCTATTATGAAGCTACAATATGATCTAATTGACAGTAAATGGCCCAAAAATCTGAATATGATTTAAGAACACAAATGCAAGAAATTCTACTTCTAAATTCAGACCATTTAATCAAAAACCTTTTGCCTTCAGTAAATTTGGCAATTATATACGTTTACAAAGAACCTAATATAACACAAAAATAATATGGTCTAACTGACATGCCTATTTCGTTTGCCCTCATAATCATCCAAAGGTAATGATTTAAGAAATTGGACGCTCAACAAAATTTCGAACACATTTTTAAACTATTATTCAAAAACTTTGACTTCGGAAAGATATTTATCAATTACAGACAAATGTCAAGTTCTAATGCATTAAAATTGATATATGGGATAATAATAGGCCTCAATATTTACCTTCCAATCCGGATACTATGATTTAAGAATCTTATTTCAGGGAAAATTTCATCCAAGTTTTGAACACCTATTATTCAAAAAAGTGCAATTCAATGAAACGAAAATCGACTAAAATACTGTTGGGAATAAAATGGATAATCAAGATGGGATAAGATGTCTGGAGGAGTTTTAGAATGAAAAACGTGCATTACACTCATTAACTCACTCATTAATTAATCTCCAGAAATATTGTCGACACTAGAAAGAAAAACAGGTACCAGATGCAGTAAAAAAAAAAAAAAAAAAAAAAAAAAAAATTATGGCAACCAGCAAAATGAATAGTTCTAACCTATACTACTTGGATCCTACTTTCAAGAATCACTAGAATTATTTGATTTTGGTAATATTCAGGCCTTTATACGAGGACTAATATATATGAAAAATAAATAAAAAAGATAAAAAATAACAAAAACAGCACGTGTCAGTTTCATAAGAATAGAAAATAGTCCCTAAAGTAGGAGTAAACAAATTTAAGAAAAAGGAAAAATCCGATAGAATTTGTTAATGCGTACAGCTCACTCCACACTAACCAACAGCTTCCAGCGCGTACCCAAACGTCATATACCACGTGATACATTTCCTCCAATATATATATATATATATATATATATATATATATATATATATATATATATATACTATATATATATATATATATATATATATAACTATATATATATATATATATATATATACTATATATATATATATATATATATATATATGCTGCTATTTTAAGGTCAAAATTTTTGGATTATTTCAAAGTTTTGCAATAAAAGCGAAATCGGAATTTCTAATGAAGTTCAACGGAGAGATAATATGAAAATAAGAATAACTCAAGGTTAAATACTTTTACGATCTTTTAATATAAAATAACATTCTCTAATTATTCTCTTTAATACTTTTAGAGTTCAAACAGTATATTATTAGTTATTATCATTGTCGGGGATTTTTTTGATTTTTTTTTTAATATAAATCAATTTTTGATATTTTTAATTTTTTGGATTTGATATTTTTGATTTTTTAGGCACAAATTACTTTTTAAATTATTATTATTTTTTAAATTAGTAATTAATCCTAATTATTAATTAATTAATAATAAGCTTAGTAAATATAATTATTAATTGGTTTAATTAAGTTATTTAAATTATATATATATATATATATATATATATATATATATATATATATTTATATATATATATATATATATATATATATATATATATACAATGCTATATATATATAGATATATATATATATATATATATATATATATATATATATATATATATATATATATATATATATATACTATATATTTTCTGTGTTCTCTATTTTTATTTATTTTTTTATTAAAAGTGATTTGAAACTATAGTGATGAATTTACTTATTATATAGATGAAATATACTTATCATTAATTAATTAGGTGATAATTAGGATTAATTAATAATTTAGGAAAAAAAAGAATTTGCCTAAAAATCATAATATCAAAAAATCATGATTTTTTATAAAAAAAAAATCACGTAAAAAAATCGGTTGATTTAAATCATTTGATTATTTTCGTGTAAACCCTGGTTATTACAAACCGTTTATTTCGTATTATAAATTATACGAAATATATAGCCGGAGCGAAAGCTTGTGTAACATTAAGTTATATATATATATATATATATATATATATATATATATATATATATATATATATATATATATATATATATATATATATATATATATATATATATATATATATATATACTTCTTTCTCCTGGAATGTATATATATATTTATATGTAAATATATATATATATATATGATATATATATATATATATATATATATATATATATATATATATATATATATATATATATATATATATATATAACATATATATATATAAACTCTACAATTGTAAGAAAATATGATGAGATACTAAAAAGATTAGGAAACCTGATTTTTCTCATACACTGAATTTCCTTTTAAAAATATCAAACTGCTAAGAATTTCATCTGACAGTCTGCCTCTTTTAGGAGAATGAATATAACCTACCAAACTGAAGAGTCTTTCTGCTGATGCTGATGATGGTAGTGGGGTGCTGTATTTAAAAAATGAAAAATTGCAAAACACCAGGAAAATGACTTAGAGATTCCAGTAAAGACTTTTATTCGGCAAAAATTTGAGAAACCTCCATATCCATCGAATCTTTGCTTGTAGTCGAGTGATAATGCCAGTTGATATTTCATAATCAAAGTCCTCGGCACTACTTTCAGAAACTGCATAATCAGTCATGCTATTTGGGCTATCTTTTTTGGAGGGCCTTTATAGAATTCACCAGCATTTCTTGGACTCCTTTCGTCATTGCAGTAGTTTTGATGTCACTATTAATCGAATTGATAGTCACTTTAACTTTAATCTTGGATTTGACACAGAAGCTAATATTGCTAATTTAGTTTTTATGGCATATATTGAGAAACTACCGAAACCTATTTGAAAAACCCTTTGAAATGGTTCAGAAGTGACTGACAATATGAAGGGCTCATCATTAAGGCGATTAATTTTTTAATCAACTTTGCTAAAGTATTAGTTAGCATGGCTCAATACGGGAAACAATCAATTAAATTATACATATATATATATATATATATATATATATATATATATATATATATATATATATGTACTGCGAGGTCCTGCTGCTATATATATATATATATATATATATATATATATATGCTATATATATATATATATATATATATATATATATATATATATATATATATATAAAAATATATATATATATATATATAAATATATATATATATATACTTCTTATATATATATAAATAAAATAAAAATAAATTAAAATATATATATATATATATATATATATATATATATATATATATATATATATATATATATAATTTACAACTTACAACAGCTCCCAGGAAAGGTCAAGACCCTGTCAAATGGGCCAGAGCTCTTCTCCATCTTCCTCTATCCTCCAGGACTCTATCTTCTCTTCTCCAGCATCGATAGCATTCCATGTCTACTCAATGAGTCCTCCACCTACTGTCTTCACTCCCATCTCCTCATGGCCACTCTCTCCTCCTGCATCCTCTCCAGGTGTCCCCCCCATCTCAATCTGGCTGCATCCATCTTATTTAATATAGCCTTCACTCCAACCTCCTCCTTTACTTTTAAGTTTCTTTGTCTGTCTCCTCTAGTCTTTCCCACTATCACTCTTAAAACCTACATCTCTGCCGACTGTATTCTACTATCCTCTCTTGTGGTCGTACTTCATGTTTCTGCCCCATATAGTAGAATCGGGGTTAAC
>JABUQX010101348.1:15000-22568 GCA_015478945.1 Trachelipus rathkii | reverse complement strand
TTGGAGAATTTAATTTGGAAACCGTTCACTCTTCATAATAATGCCTATGTATATAATATATAATATGATAAGGTCATGAGGTACCTGATACTCAGGTGGTATAATATATATTATCTCCAATGCCGCCTTTGACTTAAACCCATATATATAATGACTAATAAATTCATAGGACGACTTCCGGTCTAAAAGCCACTGCTGCTACCTAGTCTTATATATATGTCCTATCCATCTAGAATATTAAGGCTATATATGTTAATTACCTACATTCTATATACTGTAATGCGACAGTGAGTCGAAAGACAAGGCCACCCCTCCTCATATACATGACACGTAAGCCTATTTTGTAACCCCTTTATTAGGGGCTCCGAGCCCGATGGGAAAAGCGAGAATAGCGGTATTTTTCGAGTGTGTCTGCCTCATTACCATAATCCCCAACCGAACAGGGCCTGTGGCGTCTGTGCGGGTACGAAGGAATAATCCTCTCGCGCGATCAAGCACACCACAATAAGACCCTCAAAGCGACTGGGTACCAAGCGCTTTCCCGGAGACCATCCCCGCTGAGGGGTTGACTAGTCCCACCCCGTAGGTCCCACCTTAGAGGCCGAGAGAACCCACTCCCTGACCATCTGGGCGGGCCTACCGTCGGTATGCGGGCGAGGGTGAGTAGACGATTATCGCATAGCACAAAAATTCTAAAACTACCACAATTAAACGTTGACAGGTAAGGTGCCCGACAAAGCTCTAGATCCATTTTTTCCATGCGCGATTCAACTTTCTTATTTCATTCGCGACGACGAATTCCGACTACTGTGCGTACCCTCTTACTAACTCTCGAAAACCCATATGGTTCAGGTTACTGATTATTTTGTACCGCCGTCATAATATTACAGGTAAGTACCTTCCTGGTATATGCTCCCTAGATGGCCGTTCTTTGCTTTCTTCCGTTACTGTTTAAGCTATAATATTTTTTACTATACTTTAATAAATTACCTATTGCTACTACTTACTATCTAACTTAGTATGTATTAGAAATCATAGTTAAGGGACTCTCCTAAAGTCTACTTTACGATATTGCCCTCTCTCTTATTTGCACTACTATGATATATAATTCACACATGGTATTTATCACTATACTATACCCTTATAAGGGATATTCAACTTGATATTACTTATCTCTGTAACGACGTACAAATAAGTGTGTGTGTGCCTAGTTCAGACCCGAGTCGCTCGCCCTGTACCGACGTTGCGTTTCGGAGACTATGGCCACCGTTTGATCCTGCCGGCGTGAGAAGCATTGATGGTGTTTGGTTGACATACTGAACCTTATATGAATAAAGCGGATATATAATTATCGGAACTGCCAGCAATAGTTAACCATTGCCTCTCGATTTCTAAATCATTTTATATTTATTTTATAGTGTGTCTTATTATAATCCTGCTGTTGTATATGTGAAAAACTTAATCCAACAATTACCATTTGTTACCATGCATATAAATTGGATGAAGCATTATATGCCCATTTCTTCTTCTATAACATATATATCTTGGATGCTCTCTATGAATGACACAACTATTACCGGTATATTTTATTATTCTTCGTTAATTATCTCCCTTATAGGTATAATTATTATATAAAGGTCTGTCAAATAGTAAATGCTTTTGGCGACAAGGTATTTAAAATTACTTATCAACTGAGGAAAAACCAATAGAGATTCATCTAGGTGTCAGTTTGACATTTGCCATGAGATCATGTAGTATGGCAATAATAAAATTCTAATTAAACAAAGTGAATAGACACTCCACAAACCTATGGTGTTCTTTGTTCTTAATACGTACTCCCTGCTTCATAATAGATATTACCTACTTCTCCCGCTTATCCTAAACCCCCTTTTAACCAATTCATTTCTGTAAGATCATATTCAATAAGATTAGACTGTAGTCCTCCTAATAATATACGATTTGAAAACACTTTAGTTGGCAACATACACTGCAGATTATTTAAACTAAAATTATCACAAAGTCCTTGATCGTGTCTTTGATCAAATACCGTACTCTACGAATCACCTTACTTAAGTGTATCTCCCTTACCCTAACGGTTACCATAATGAATTCTTAGTTAACTTTATTAATCAATTCTATTTCACTTAGTTACCCCTCCTCTGTCAGTCCTAAATAAAACCATTCACAACGCAACTCTATAAGCCTCTCTAATAAATAGTACATACTATACATTTTTAGACGAAAATACGTTTCTCACAATTTATGCTTTCTGCACCTATTCGCGACGCTTCCTACCATATTTTGTCTATCAATGTTATCATATTGTAGTAGCGCGACAAAACATAAGAAAAAGACACGTCGACCGTTCAGCCTTTTGGGAGATAATGGCGTTAACCAAACCTTACTTCGTCAGACCAGTAAATGGTGTAAAAATCTAAAAATCTAACAAAGTTAGAATCACAATATTATACCATACGATACCAAGGTCGGGCGAAAGTTATTCCAACACGAACTTTTTAGATAATCGAGCTTAACCCTATCCCCATATACGCCAATATACAGCGCCTAGAATAATACAGAAGCGATATTCACAAAAATTTCGAAAACCTTGACATCACAACGTCAATATTCATGATTATTGTCGATAAAAACTAATTAAAAAGAAAATAATTAAAAACAAAATAAAAGCATGTAGGTGTAATTGATAAAACCTTGTATGATCATGGAATACTCATAATCATAACCAAGCAGCATTAAAGGCAACTGTAGTGGATTAATAACAATATTTATACTTCATAAATAAATCTTATCTTGGTTAATAATATTCTGCTAGGACGTAATATGGAACGAAATAGATATTAACTAGTGTAGCTTAATTGAGCCTTAGAACTAGAGGCGCTTATGTTGAAGTAACTTCTAGACATCCGCGTCAATTGCTGGACGTGCAATGTTTATGCGTTTTCAGCATATCAAGTCATTTTCCACTGTCACAACAATATCTACTCTCCGCTACCGTCTGGCTTATCTAACTCCTGCTATACTATTGTCTGCCGGTTTCACCACATTGTGAGCCTTTTCTCTTTACGGCATTATATACTCTTGATACCTCCAAGTGGCGAGATCTCGCGCGCTATAAAAATTCGGTCGTCGAGACGTGGTCTCTGACCGTGCCGTTGCACAGGATACGTGTGCTAGGAAGCTATTCAACTACGCGTCGTCTCGTGTCATCTTTTGTCCCTAAGTGTTTTTTTTTCGCATTTTTATTCAATTTCTTTTCATTAGCGTTCTATTTCTCAGCTTCTATCATCTGCACTTTTTCCTACAATTCTACAATTCTTGATTTTTACGTCTTTGGTCATCTGTCGTACTTTCTCTTTAGATCGGACTCTATACTTTAATAGAACGCAACATATAATGTTCTTTTTTTTTTCGTTTGTCTACACTTGTCGAAACATCGTTCTTCTAGTATTCCCGTCTCTCAAACGCTATGTAAATGGGTTTTCTTGTCAACATAGTTTTTATCTACTTATATGGCATATTACACCTGTTCGGAATATTTTAAACTACCTTAAATTATGTACTTTTTTAATATACATATTCGTTCTAGATATTGTTCCGACACCATCTTCTTCTGAACTGCCCATTTCGGTCTCTGTTCTTAAACTCTTAGATGTTAGCTTACATAACTTGCTGAGTACTTTTCTTTGCCTGAGACCAATATATATAAATACAATACATAATAATAATCTAAATCTCGAACGTTCACCAGCAGTACTAAAGTATAAACCGTTACCCGGCGTGCTAAACCAATGTCGTAATCATAATATCAGCATGAAAGAATTTGATAATAAGTATAGCAGCGATAAGATAATAATTAGCTCACTGATTGTATTATATATGTTACCATTCTATAACTTAATATTATATATATATTATTAGTAAACTAAATATTTTCAGAGAAACTTTATCGTATAAATTATATAAAAAAAATAATAAGAGTAATACCCGTCTCGTAATATAGTCATATAACTAGATAAATATTATTCACCCATTAATCATCTTCTTGTATCATTAACTACATACATCAGACGTATCGATAAAATTATAACGGCTAATTATATATTAACTAAATTACACATTTATATATCTACTCAAATAATTTTGTTATGATAAATATATATAGGGTTAATATATCCTAATATAATTATATTTACATATAATTGATACCCTATAGAGAATAATAAGGCCTAATAACTACATACAATATTTTTATACACTTGACACTATTAAATATTACATTATATACTAGATATTAGTAATGAAACAATTACTCCATTAATTTAATTATGTATATTATTACATTATATAGTAATATATTATATATTATTAATATAATAACCATCAGCAATTAATTTTAGACTATATATACTAAATTAATTAATATTAATCCTAAAATAATCTAATAAATGAATATATATTATAATATATATTATATATATCTTTATATATATATATATATATATAATATTATACTATGATATATATATACATATCTATATATCATATAATATTGCCAGAATATACGATATTATTTAATCACACCATCCAGTAAGTAAGTTTTATTGAAATATCCAAAAGGTGTTGCCTATTTTCAGGTAAAGTAAATTTATCCAATTTTGATTAATTTCTTAACCAGAAACTTTATTATAATATATTAATATTAATAATATATTAATATATATATTAATAAATATAATTATATATCCTACTATATATAATATATATATATATATATGATTTATATATACTCTATTATATAACATATTATATATATTATATATAATTATTATAATATATATTATAATATATAATATATATACTTATATTCCTAATATATACCCATATTATATATATTAATACTACCATATATATATACTATAGATATAATATATATTATATATTTTATAAATATATTAATAATATAATATATTATATATATAATATATATATTAACTATAATATTCTTTTATACACTATATATTAATATATATAATAACCTATATATATGTATATAATATACTATTATATATAAATTATTTAATATAATATATTATATATATATATATATATATGATCTATTTATTATATCATATAATATATATATCTATATATATATATATATATATTATTAATTATCTATAAAATATATATATATCATATTATATATATATATTATTATATATAATGAACTAATATATACTTATTAATATTATACCTACTATATATATATACCTAATATTATCAGTGATTGTTAATATCATAATTACGCAATCTGTAAAACTTGCAAATAAATGATACTATCTTTAGTTAATTATCAGTACGTGTACCTGCTAATATATCTAAGAATATAATATCAAACAAGATATATATATACCTATATTAATAATATATATATATATAATACTCTACTCAATATAGTACCTACCTCTATAGATTTTCGCCTCCATCTACAACTCAATATACAGTACTATCAGGTAGTAGGGGGGACATTTATTGACACCGTGGCAAATTTGCCCACGGTGATTTTACCATCGCCTTGACACTATTCTGACCCGCAGAGGCCGTTGTTATCTGAGAATCGAAGTAGTTTTTAGAACACATTTCAGCCCCTCTTGACCTTTTTGATTAGAGCGGCGCTTTAATCTGCATTTTTTTAACCCCTGACTTGACCTTTTGGCCTTCAGCCCATTTTCAATCCTGACCAATCCCTTTTGTCTTCTCCATGCGCTCTATTTGTCCAAATTTTGACTTGTCTCATTGTCTCTTTTATAGCGCGGAAGTCCTGATAGTTTTTCGAGAATACCATAAATTTTTACAAGAATCTCCCTTAATATTCTTGAGAACCCTTAATTTATTTGAGACCAAATTCTTTTGGAACCCGATTTTTGTGTAACCCTAATCTTATTTGAGCCCTCATTTATGAGAACTCACCTAATCTTGTTCTTGAGCATACCCGTATAATATTTTCTGCAACCTTAAATTTTATTATTCGGCACCCTTAAATTTTTTGACAACCCTTCGAAAAGAAGGCAATAAAACGGTTGCGTCAGCAACCGTTGTACGGTATTACCCCCTATTTTACGCCCCCCTAATATTTTCGACTCAGCTGTGAGTGCCAATTTTTCCTCGTCCCACGGTAATATTATTTTAGATAGCTTCATTATAGTAGCTTAGCCTCTGTATTATTTATTATTTGTCATTGCCAATTGTTTGGCCATGATATTCGGCCTTGACCTTGCCATCTGTATTATTACCATGGTGCTCAATTTTAGGCCACACCTAATTCGTGGACCACTCGTGTCCCACCCGTACTCACATATTTCGTTCTAACTTTGGAACAGGCATCTATACACTAAACTAAAACATATTACATCTACACACAACACACACAAACACACACACTCCACACACACCACCACACAACCACACACTATACACACGATTCACTTATGACACTTATTCACTATTAAAAACACTTACTTTTTACCTCATATATAAACGGACATTACATTCACACTAATTTAATAATTACATTCATCGTAACAAACTACAACGAACCATCCCTTGTGGCTCTCGATCCATGGATCAATTATGTACCCCTAATAGATAATTTTATATTGTATTCCCTTTTGAGGACATTAGCTCCCATTTTTTTGATTGTTATACAATGACAATTGTTTTCGTTAAGCAATCTCTAAGAAATGCAAGACTGTCATCTACATCATATTTATAGCAACCGATAGTAACATCTTTACTCAATGGTTCGCCAATCTACGTAAGGAATATCTAGTATGTTAATAGTTGTTCATATGTAGTATTAGTATGAGTATAGTGCCAGTGTCGAGTGCTCTGTGAAGAATAATAGTGCCAAGTGAGTGCCAATGAGTTCCAAAGTGCGGTGCAAGTGCAGTGGTCCACATGTGCCAGTGTATTACTCTATCAAGTTTACCACATAGTGCTCAAACTGAGAGTGCTCCACCTTTTGTCCATCCTTTTTCTAGCACTCCCCTCTGAATGGCCTAGAAAGCCACTAATATGCTGACATAAACTTAGTATAGTCCTGTTATATCTACCCCACATGTAATAGGTATGAGGACTCGCATTTGTGATATTACATCTGCATAGAATGCGCTCTTTTCCATACTCACTGAGTTAGTTATTATTCTCCGATTAATAACACTTATATGCACTTACACTCTCCAAAGACACTTACCATTAACACCATCTATCAACTTACACCTGACACCCACACACATGTTGACATTTTACATCTATTACAACTCCACACTCGGATAAATTTTGATGCTACATCAGCATATGCTCTCACAAGAGCAAATTGAAGCTCACACCTAAATTAATTGCCTCACTCATTGATTGCCTCGGCTCAATTATAATGCTACTCCTATATGCCATTAGCATGCTCAGATTAATATTGCCTCAGTTATTGCAAATGCCTCAATCTTTGAAGGTTGCATTCTTTTTATTAATAGACTCACTTGTCTTGATGA
>JABUQX010101348.1:0-7500 GCA_015478945.1 Trachelipus rathkii | reverse complement strand
ATATATAATATATATATATATATATATATATATATATATATATTATATATATATATATATATATATTAAATATATTTATATATATATATATATATATATATATATATATATATATATATATATATATATATATATATATATAGTTATATATATATATATATATATATACATATATAATTTACTATATATATTATTATATAATATATATATATAATATTATCTACTATATATATATAGTATATATATATATATAATAAATATATAATATATAGTATATATAATAGATATATATATATAGATAATATAATATAGATAATATATATATAATTAATATATATTATATTATTATATATATATAATATATATATATATACTATATATATATATATATATATATAATATATATATAGTATATAATATATTAATAATATAATATATATATAATATATATATAATTATATTAAGAAAAATATTGTTTATTCGTAAAACCTAATTACTGTAATAAAACAGGTATATATAAAGCTAATAATAAAATTATTAAATGACTATTAGATATTTATTTTGAAAAAACAAATTGTGCAATAACAAAATCCAATTTCCTATAATTTAATTATCTTTAATATTGATGGAATATTCAATAGGATTTCAAAAACCGCAAATTAGTCATTTCATATAAAGATTTTTCTTTTGCATATTAACTTGTAATTTCACCAATAATTCGCCCGGATACACTATCCATAATAATTAATGATGAACTAAAATATTCGAAAATAACAAAGCGTGCTTATATAAGGAAGAGACGAGAGACTAGAACTCATTAATCAGCACTACCACAAATTAAAGCATACCAAAAGAAAAATAGACATTAAAAAATTAGAATTTAAATCGGTTAGCTATAAATTCGAATTATTAAAAGTAAAGTAAAATACGTGAAACAAATCTAAAGTTAATTTATTCGATCTTAGAAAATTATTCTCGACTTAGAACAATTTTAAAGTTTATTAAAATTAGAATTTATTTCATTAAATCAACTAAACTTTCAATTTTAACTTTGAATTATAAAACTATCGAAACTTATAAAAGGTACGAACGTTGTATGTAAGATATGGCACCATTAATTTTTTTGATAATTAACACAATAATAAATTAAACTCTTTAATTATTTTTATTAGTTATTTGAGACGTAGTTTTTAATAATAAAAAATTTTCGTCTAAAAAATTTTTTTGCAATCTTGTTTAGAAGTTTTATTTTCAAATTGCAAATTTTATAATCGACTACCTTGAAAAATGAAAACTAAAATTCAAATTTATTTAAAATTTTATTAAATGCTGTATAAATTTTCAACTTTTAATTTATTTACAATTATATCCACTTTAACCTTTAATTTTATTTTAAAAATCTGTCCAAAGAAATTCACCTGAATTTCGATAATAATAATATATGAATAATTAAAATAATAACTCTAAAGGGAAATTGCATGTCTACGACAAACGCAGACGAGTTAAATTATTACTCATTAGAATTAATTACCGTCACTATTTTACGGAGATTTACATATTTTCAATGTTTAGCAGGTCAATCGTACGCTAGTAAAAATAAATACATAGTATATATGTACATGTGTGGAATTACATACACTCTGTGTACGTTAGAATATACATACATGTGTTGTCAAACATGTATCAAATACCATACATATATATAATAATAATATATATATACCTATAATATATAGTTATATATATATTATTATTATATATATATATATTATGATATATATATATTATATATATATATACTATTATAAATATATATATATATATAAATATATATATAAATATATTATATATAATATAAGTGGTTATTATAATATATCTATATATATATATATATATTATATATTATATATATATATATATATAATATATATTATATTATATATATTATATATATGTACAACGCGCGCCGAAGGAAAACTCTGAAACACATATATCGGAATATTATGTATTAAATAGTACATAAATATATAGTATATTATATATATATATTATAATATGATATAATATATATATATCTATATATATATATTAACTATATATATTAATATATATATAATATATATATATATATATACGTTATATTATATACCCCGTAATATATTGTTCTGGTTTAAATAACACTATATAGTATATATATATAATATATATATATATATGATATATATAGTATATATATATATATTTATATATATATATATATATATATATATATATTATTATATATTATATATATATGATATAACTGTATTGTAACGCATTAGTCAGTCATGTGTTTTATAGATGAGTGTCTATGAATTTGCAATGTAAGTATACTGTATATATATATAATATATAGTATTTATATATATATATATACTATATTATATATATATATTATATAATATATATATATACTAATATATAGTAATATATAATATTTTAGTATACTATATATGATTTGACTCGTGGAGGTAAGTTTGGTTTGGAAACAGCAAGATTGGAAGGGAAATAGAAGAGTCGGCACAGATAGAGGAGAAGAAATTAAGAGCTCAAGAACCATACTCTTAAACTGTGGTAGATGTTTGTGAAGAAGGGAAGAGACTTCTGAAGGAATGATTTGTTCTGACCAGTTAACGATAATGCAAAATTATTTATAGGAAGCAAAATTTTAAATTCAAAATTATTTTACATATTTTTATTTTAATTTATAATTTAAAAGTTCAAGATTTATACAGAGGAGCTGCAATATTTTGATGCCGTGTTCTTTTTTGGAATTTGAATGACAAAATTTTTTCAACTTTTCTTTCGAATATTATATCTTTAAAATCTGGACAGCTGATCTGAATGTTTATCTCTACTATTCCAATTCATAGCCCTGACAAGAAGGCTGCATAACTTTGGGTGCTGGGGGTTGGGAACACCCAACATCCTTTAATTTTCTTCCCGTTAACAGCTGCTGATAATTAGCAGTTGACACCACCTCACTATTTGTGAGAAAATAGGGTTGCGACAGGCCCAGCAAGCCGGCAACCGACATCACCTGCTCAAGAAACTCATGTTTTGTCTCGGAGCCCTGACAGACTTTTAAAAAGACGACCGCGCGATTTTCGAATCTATGAGGACCGAACGCGGTGGAGGGGTTTCGTCCAGAACAGCTGACAAGCGTTCACGCTTACAGGAGTCTGGTGAGAAGGTAAGAATATTATATAATTATATATTATATATATATATATATTTAAGTAGTAATAGTATATAATAGTTAGTATTATATATATATATATAATACTCATATATTATATACCTATATATATACTATATAAATATATACAGATCCAATGACTCTTTAATATGTTATTTTATTTTCAGGAGATTCGTAGAGATCTGCGCTTTCATAGCTTTCAATAGCTCTCAGATAGTTTCGATACTTTGATTGATTCATTTTAAATACTTCGATTACTTTCGTTAATTTCAAAAATTTCGATAGGGTTTTAATTTTTTTTGTGCACTTTTGATAATTTTGACATTCCTTAAATATTGCTTTGACATTATTATTATTCTTGTCGAGCTCGATACGCTGATCAAACTTGGAACAATCCATCCATAATTAAAAACAGAATTATAATAATATGTGGATATATATATATATATATATAGTATATTATATATATTATTAATATATATATATATATATATAATATTAATATATATATACTATATATATATACCTAACTTATAATATATATATATAATATTATATATATGTAATATATTATAATATAATATAGTAATTATATTAATATATATAAAAGAGTTAAGGATTGTAAATTAAAATCTTTGATATAAATATAATTAATAATAAACATACTTTAACTGCTGCTAGTCTTTTATTAAAAGCACAGTTAAAGACAAGAAGTACACCTGACTTTGATATAGGCTCAGTTACAGACGTGCACTGTACATTTTCCACTCTGGCATACTTTTTCTGTATATCTCAATCTCTAGCAAGACAGGTTGCCAACATCCCGCTATCAAAAAAACTATTAACCCAAAGGACCTAAAAATTCCGACACTACAAAACTAATCTTCTTGTAGTTACAACTCCCAAAGAAAGCCGGCAAAAAACAACCTTAAGCCTCATATAAGAATATAATGAGAACAGAAACAGTGTGTCAAACACCGATAAAATATACTTGACAGAAATATTTTGACGATCAAAGCATAAATTATACATTGTTTCTCAACCAGGCAAAAGAGGCAGAAATTACCAGCCTCAGTATGGTCCCGAACAGGGGACTAGTTCGGACATGTAAAGAGTCATCAAGTAATAAAGCGCTGAGGACTGCCAATCATCCTAATATAAAGATTCCAGACCTTAACAGAGATAATTATTCGTAACACTACGACATCTGCAAAGAAAACTATCAAATTTCAAAAGAAATTTCGAATCAACAGCTGAGACTTCAAACGGTTCTAAATAACCAGGAAAAATATTTCCAATTAGAAAAAAGCCTACGAACGTCAACCAAAAATTTCTAAAGAAATTTTTTAGAAGGAGGACTCTCACACTTAATGAGCTTGGCACTAACTGCAATCGACTCTTCAAGTGCGGCGTAATCGAACAAGCCCAGAAAGAGTTCAAACAAACAGACGCGAGTGAAATAACTTCAAAACCAGCAAACGCCAAGACTATAAGACGGAAGCACCAAGGCGAACGAGGCCACATCCTTACGTCTCTATTACTAGGTCATTGTAATCTCTCATTTTCACTATTTTGTATCTATTTTTAATCCCAGACTTGTATCAGACACGTGATGTGGTCACAAAGCAGGGTCCGGATTACCCCATTTGGCCATACTGGGACCATGACCCCGGGCCCCGCGCTTTAGGGGGCCCCGCGCTTAGGGGCCTGTAACCTATTTTTTAGCACGCTTTTTCCAAAACATTTCAAAACTGCTCATTTATCTGGGTTTTTGTGACTCTCAAGAGCATATATATAATATATTATATATATATATATATATATATAATAATATATATATATATTAGTATCATTATAATTATATATATAATATATTAATATATATATATAATAAAAAGAATATTGAACATGTCTTGAAACTCTATTTAGCACCAAAATCAAAGTTCGAAACGTAGTAAGAACAAAGAAAAAACGATTCCAAATCGCTTAATTTTCGCTTAAGAATCGTTCGAATGTGTCAAAGCCGCTGCAAGAGATTCTTTACAATGTCCTTATATATATTATAATATTATATATATATATATATATATACTAATATATATAATAGTATATATATATATATAATATATTATATATATTATATATATATATATATATATATACTATATATAATATATAATATATTAATAAAGAATTATTAGGAAACTTTTTACATTTCTGGAACCATTCGAAAGAGTTTCTGCAGAGAATAAAACGTTTCGGATCGTCATCCTGAATGTCAAATTGTTCCGCATCGACGGGATTCTTTTTCAGCTCTTTTACTTTTCAAAATTTTGGTTCCATTGGAATAGTGATATAGTTCGTCGAATACAAGCTTCAACGTATATAGTCATTTTCAGAGAAGTTAATGGCTAGCAACGAGATCGTGATCGGCGTTAGACACGGTAATCATAGCGATCCAATGCGCAAAAAAACTGGAATAATTAAAGTCATGAAAAAGAAAGAAAGGCGATGAAAGGACTGTGGGCATGTACTCGGAAATATCAGACATATTTAATCCTTCTTGTGACAGTTAGACAGCCGACTCACATTGCTGATTCGGGAACTACCTAGCAATGTACAGTAGTTCGCCAGTACAGCATTCGGAATGATACACACTGACCTATATTTTCTAGCTGTTGCAGAAGACACTTCGCGGTAAAACTGCATAGATGATTCGCTGAAACTTTAGTCAGTGTACAGAAGCAGACTCTCGACTCTCACTCGTACAATCGCGTTCGCGCCACATCATGTCTCGTTGAGGTGAAGTAAGAATCCGCTTCATCACTTTCCCTAGCACAATATTGAACAAAAAGTGGCCATGCACGAAACTGTTCAAAACACTCATGGACTTTTTTCGACAGCTTACCGCCAGATGGCCCGATACTAAACGAGTGCTCGCGCTCATCTGCCTTCTTCAGAACTCGCTCTGGCTAAACCCAAGCGCACCTCCTGCTCTGTCGCTGCAAACGTTATCTTAATACGCGCGGACCCAGTACACTCTCCACTCACCACTCTTACATGACTGGAAACATGAAACGCTATCCTCTCGGCACATGAGAATAGTGCCCACTCGCCCCATCGAATAGTGTTATCAACTCTAACCATTATTAGCCCGAAACAAGTACAGTAATTGATCACAGCTGCACAGCCCAGTATGAAAAAGAATAGTAAATACTGGAAAAAGGTTTACGTAGAGTATGTTGCTGTCTTGAAATTTCTTGCACAACGTGGACTTGCTTTTAGAGTGAAAATGAAATAATCGGCTCTCCTCAAAATGACAATTTCCTTGGATGTATTGAGCTTTTTGGCAGAGTTCGATCCATTTTTAGCAGGTCATTTATCTCCTTCGGAAATGTTCGGTAAAGTAAGTGATTTCATATCTGTCTTCGATACCAACATGCAATGATTTATTCCAATTGATGGCGGGAGGTTTTTCACTATTTTGTCAGACTGGTGAAAATTTCGAAAAATCATCTATAGTATTATCGTAAGATCTCGACACATATATCCTCTCACGTGATTCAATTAACTTTTATTTTCGCTAATGTAAAAAAAGCACGGTAGAACCAGTCTGAACGTTTTTGAGCAGATTTATAAACATTCTCTGCTCATGATAGTGCCACACTGGAACTAATGCTTAATTTTAGAAACTTCTTAACTAACTAAATCAGAGATTCCAGTATAGGTGACCTTCAGGCGTCTAAAGCTAACACCAATGTACGCTTAAACATGGTGCTCTAGGAATCAATCTCTGGCGTTCAAACTAGAATCTAAGAGATGAAAAACGCGCAGCTGAAATTTAAAAGTAATATAACTTGCTTCTGCACACTCTTAATTTAGTGGATCTATGCATGCAGAATGCTATTTAATCCCCAGTTATCACACTTTGATATAATGGAATTATCTTCAGGCTCTGTACAAAAGTTTTCGACCAGCCGATATTTGCAGCCGCAGAGACCCTGTAACAGTAATTAAGGAATTTGGTGCAGTATATGTCGTCTACCATCATGATATGTCTGCTCACGGCTCGACATGCAACACGTGCATGCGACGTCAAACACTAACGCAGAAATTCTCGCATTGAATGAATAAATACGTGATGATTCAGAAACCCAAACACAAGCACAACGAATTGAGAATCTTCGTGCATAATCAATAATGTGTACGCAGATAATTTAAACTAGCACTCCTTTCCATTCTCTGGACTCATATCTTCTGCT
>JABUQX010101347.1:25000-27500 GCA_015478945.1 Trachelipus rathkii | reverse complement strand
AATAGTAGTAAATGCTCCTGTACATGTCTAACGGCGAATGATCTGTCAATTGGTTCGTTGTCCTGGCGCGAGTGAAATTTCTTCGTCTTATTATTGCCAAAAATTTCCTCTCAACGAGAATGTCTTGCGCAATGATAGTCGATCCTTTACTTTTGTCAGCTGCTCCTGTAACAATTGAGCACCTTTGGAAATGCCGTGTAGCCCAGAGGGTTCAACCACCCTTCTAGGATTTAAATAATGATAGCGAGTTTCGAAAGCAGTGATATCGAAGCAGGAGAATTGAAAACTGTTCCGAGATGTTTTCTTTTGGGAGGCGGCATCGGACTCGTGGTAGAGCCTCCTGTACATTGTCTAACGGCAACGCTGTTGTCGATGCGTTAGATCCTGGCGCCGAAGGAAATTTTCTTCGTCCAATCATTGCAAAATTATATAACGCAACAAGCAAAATTGTGCGAATGTCGGCGTTTCCTTGACTTTGGGTCGCGTGCCTCCTGTAACACAATGAACACCCCTGAAGAATGCCCGTGATAGCTCTAGCATGGGTTCCAACCATCCTTCTGTGGATTTAAATAAGTATCGAGTTTAAAAGCACCAGTGATATCGAAGCAGGAGATTTGAAAAATTCCGAGATTGCCTTCTTTTTCTGGGGAGGTGGATCGAACTAGTTGTAGAGCCACCTCTACATTGTCTAACGGCGACGGTGTTGTCGATGGTTCGAGTCCTGGGGCGAGTGAAATTTTTATTCTTCTTGTATTATTGCAAATTTGTCGCAACAAGCAGTATTGTGCGCATGTCGCGTCCTTGACTTTTGGATCGTTGGTCCTGTAACAGAAACACCCAGAAAATCGCCGTGAGCCCAGCAGAGATTCTAATCACCCTTCTGGTGAATTTAAGGTAAGTGATCTCGAGTTCAAAGCTGTGTAAGAGTTTCGAGTCCTGCGCGGAGCGTAAATTTTTTTCGTCTTATTGCTTGCAAAATTTCGTAAGAAGCATTGTGCGCCTGGTGGCGTTCCTTACCTTTGCGTCGGTTGGTGCTCTGTTTACCGATGAGCACCCTAAGAATGCCGTGTAGCCCCAGAAGGGGTTCCAAACATCCTTCTTGGATTTTTATAAGTATCGAGTTTTTCAAAGCAGTGAAATCGAAGCAGGGAAACTTAAAAAACTGTAACGAAATTTACCTTTTTTCATGGGTATTGATCTACTAGTGTTTAAACCTCTTGTACATTGGCAACAAGCGACAGCGACGCTGTGTCGATGTTCGCAGTCCTGACGCGAGTAAAATTTTTTCTTCGAACTTATTAATGCAAATTTGTCGGCAACAAGCAGTGTTCTGCCCATATCGCTGGCTGACTTTGGTGGATGCTCCTGAACACGGGAGCAAAACTAGCAGAATGCTTATAGCCCCGAGCAGGGTTTCAACACCTTTCTATGGATTTTGAATAAATATCGAGTTTCAAAAGCATGTGATATCAAAGCAAGAAATTTGAAAACTTCCCAAGATGCTTCTTTTTCTGGGAGGCGGATCGCAATAGTGGTAGAGCCTCCTGCACATTGTCTAACGGCGACGATGTTGTCGATGGTTCGAGTCCTGGCGCGAGTGAATTTTTTTCTTCGTCTTATTATTGCAAATTTGTCGCAACAAGCATGCTGTCCATGTTGGCGTTCCTTGACTTTGGTTATTATATAATAGTATATAATATATATATATATATAGATATATATATATATATATCATATAAATAAATATATATATATATATATATATATATATATATATAGATATATATATAATAATATATATAATACTTATATATATATATATTATAGGTTGTAAAACAACCTTCTATTGATTTAAATAATACAGGTTTTTCAAAGCAGTCATGTTGAAGCAGCGTGACTTGAAAAACAGTTCGAGATGTCTTCTTTGGAGAGGTGATCGGCTAGTAGTAAAGCCTCCTGTACATTGGTCTAACGGATTCGCTCTTGTCAATGATTCGTGTCCTGGCGCCAAGTAAATTTTTTCGTCTTATTATTGCAAATTTCTCTCAACGGAGAATGTTGTGCGCATGTCGTCGAGTCCTGTGACTTGGTCAGCTGGCTCCTGTAACCATGAGCACCTTTGGAAAAATGCCGTTTACCCCCAGCGAGGGTTCCAACCACCTATCTATGGATTTAAATAATTATCGAGTTTCAAAGAAGTGATATCGAAGCAGAAACTTGAAAACTTTAAAAGAGATTACTTTATTTTTTTGTGTGTCGGATCGGGACTAGCTGTTGGTGAACTTCCTTAACATGTCTAACGGTGACGCTGTTGTGACGGTTCGAGTCTGGTGGAGTGAAAATTATTCTTCGTCTTATGTATTGCAATTTATTCGCCAACAACAATTCTTATGCCCATGTCGCGTGGCTTGACTTTGGTTCGTTCTCCGTAACAACGGGAGAAAACTAGGCAGAATGCTGGTAGCCCAGTAGGGGGTTAAAAGCACTCTTCTATGGATTT